>JAUTDX010003631.1:0-34725 GCA_030844895.1 Ambrosia x helenae | reverse complement strand
GTGGTCCTCTTGGTTTATATATATGAATACTTAACTTCCTTAAAGATATTGACATTGTAACTAACATGTGAAAATCATGGAGTGATTCCCGCAAGATATTTTGCATAGTTATTGTTGTGATCTAGGCGAGTGACCACTCGATCCCTCGAAGTATATTGGAGCCTTAAACATGGTAATGGTATGTGTTATACCATTCTTCGAGGCATAAAACTGTAAAAATATTTTGTAGGAAATATTAATACACTTTTGTTTTTTATTTCATGTCTTTTGGGCTAAGTTGAACCGGATCAGAGCTGAAGGACTAAAGAAGAGTTTGGGCTAATTACTTGGATGTGCTGGGCTTAAGGAAAGGAAGCTGTTGGGCTTGGAACATCATCAGTCCAGTCTGGTTGTTATAAAGCCTGTCCTAGTCATCAATCCGGGTGAAGTGTTGAGAGCTAATCGTGATCGTTGATAGAAGAAACACAAATCAATCAACACGTTGGATTTGTGTTTCTTTCCCACTTGTCAACAGGCCCTATATAAACGAGTCTTCTCTCTTGTTTCACAGTTTTGATCAGTTTAGGGTTTGTTTAGTTTTGTTGTGTTCTCTCTGTCATTCTCTTGATATTATCAGGTCTAAGTCTAGATCATAGTTTGATTTGTAGTCATTGTTTGATACTGAAGTTGTTGATATCAGATCATCATGTTGATGATCTAAGAGGGTTGAGTCTGAGAGTTGTAGTGAGGATCGAGTTGTAATCTTTTTGTTTCTTGTTTTCATTAATAAAATCCTGAGTAATCTTTTGGGTCAATCTCTGATATTAGGGTTTAAAATTCTGACATAAAACTCTTTTGAGACAGATATAGAGGGTGTTTGGGATTGCGTTTTGAAAACGCAGATAATCAGTTTTTAGTGTTTGGATTACGTTTTGAAAACGTAGATAATCTGTTTTTTAGGCTGTTAAAACGCAATAATCTATAAGTAGATTCACTCATGGCTTTTCCAAAACGCATAATCTATTTTGAATAATCAATCCCAAAACACCCCATAATTGGTTGAAAAGATATACCATAAATTGCATTGACACATTGTCACCACGGTAGATAATAGTAGCATGGCTAAAAGACGGTGAAGCTCAAGAAGTAGATTTTGAAGCCAGTGTCCCTTTAAAGTTTAAAACTATATTAGTTACCTCACGATATTCAATTTCAACTCTACTCCAGAGATTAAATATTGGTCCGTCAGTAATCTAAATTTGCGATACCATGTGAAGCGTAAGAGCTGGGAAATCTCGACATAATACACATTAGCCGAAGAATTTATACAAACTGTATAAAGTTATGGTTCAATGCTTGAGATTTCTTTCATTGAACAAACCATATAAATACAATATACATTCCCTTATTTTAGGGAAGAGATAATTACAAAATAAATGATAAATCTTATCTCTATTTACAATTCAAAAACATTCAAAATATATTATCTATTACACCCCCCGCAGTCGAAGCAGGAGGTTGGCGGATGTTGAGACTGGAGCGGAAGTCTTCAAAGAGAACTCGTGGTAAACCTTTAGTAAATATGTCCGCAATCTGGAGACGAGTGGGCGTATGAAGAATCCTTACAGTACCACGTTGCACATGTTCGCGCACAAAATGTATATCAAGCTCGATATGTTTGGTACGTTGATGCTGAACAGGATTGTTGGAGAGATAAATTGCACTGATGTTGTCGCAATATACCAACGTAGCAGAGGAGATGGGTTTGCGTAACTCCAGAAGCAAATTTCGAATCCAACATACTTCAGCAACGACATTGGCAACTGCTCGATATTCTGCCTCTGCACTGGAACGAGATATGGTAGACTGACGCTTAGACGACCAAGATAAGAGGTTCGGCCCCATGTAAACGCAATAACCGGAAGTGGAGCGGCGAGTATCTGGACAACCAGCCCAGTCAGCATCAGTATAGGCCTGAGAGAGAGAGAGTAGCGCAAGAGGTGAGAGTAAGACCAAATGCGGCTGTGCCCCCGAATATACCTAATAACTCTTTTCAGGGCGTTCCAGTGATCAGTAGTCGGGTTATGCATGTGCATACAGATTTGTTGCACTGCATAAGTGATGTCCGGTCTCGTAAAGGTGAGGTATTGAAGAGCACCGGCCAGACTTCTGTAAAGAGTAGGATTGTCAAAGAGAGCACTGGAGGTGGCACTAAGCTTGGGTTTAGAGTCAGCCGGAGTAGCTACTGGGTTGCAACTGTCCATACCGGCTCGGCTAACAATATCTAGAGCATAGGATTCCTGAGAAAGAAACATAGAGTCTCCAGAGCGGGTGACAGAAATGCCCAAAAAATAACTAAGTGGTCCAAGATCTTTCATAGCAAATTCAGCCGCAAGGCTGCCCATGAGCTTCATCCGAAGCGTCTCGAGGAGGAGGTGGTGAGGATAATGTCATCCACATAAATCAATAAGTAGGCGATGTCACCCCCGTGGTGATATGTAAATAAAGAATTATCACATCTACTCTGCACAAAACCAATAGATGTGACAAAGTCAGTGAAACGTTGGTACCATGCCCTGGGAGCTTGTTTCAGACCATAGAGAGATTTTTGAAGCTTGCACACGTGATCAGGAAAATCACGATGTCGAAACCCAACAGGCTGGTGCATATAGACTGTCTCAGTGAGGTTCCCGTGAAGAAAAGCATTTGTGACGTCCAACTGATGAATGGACCAAGACTGAGATAGAGCCAGAGTCAAGACCGTCCGAATGGTTGCTGGTTTCACCACCGGACTAAAAGTCTCACCACAGTCAATACCGATCTCCTGATTTCTGCCATCGCAGACCAAACCGAGCCTTATACCTTTCAAGAGTACCATCAGACCTGTATTTATGACGAAAAAGCCACATACTACGTATAATATGCATGTCAGGACGTCTCGGGACAAGTTCCCAAGTCTTGTTTTTAATTAAGGCATTTAAACTCGTTGTTCATGGCGTTATGCCATTCCGGTTTAGACAAAGCATCAATAGGGTTTTTGGGGACAGGTATGACAGTAGTGGTGGACAGGTTAAAGATTTGTTTTGGTTTGGAAATGCCGGACATAGCTCGGGTGGTCATAGTGCGAGCGAGGCGGGTGGCGGTGGGGTGTGGGGGGTTGGGTATAGGGCTGAGGGAAGCGGTTGAGTAGGTGAGAGGGAGTTGCGGTATGGTGGTGGATGTATGGGAGGGCGATGGGCCGGGTGAGGTTGTTGGGCCGGTGAGGGTTGTTGGGCCGGGGAGGGGGTATGGTGAACAGGAGACGTGGGGTCTGTTGTGGGCATGGTAGGTGATTGGGCCGGGTGAAGGGTGGTTGGAGATTGGGCGATGGTGATGGTGTAGGATTATGTTGAGGTAGTGGTAAAGGGTGGTCAGTGGGTGAGGGGCCTGTTTGCGTAGGTGGTACAGGAGGGGGGGAAAATGACATTTGGGGGGAAAAATGATCGACAAGAATGATGTGCGATCGGCTGAGGAAAAGAAAAAAAAAATCGGATGGGTTAGGGAGGGTGACGGCAATAGGGTAGAGAGAGATAGGGGTTTAGGCTCTTGATACCATGTAGAAAGTTATGGTTCAATGCTTGAGATTTCTTTCATTGAACAAACCATATAAATACAATATACATTCCCTTATTTTAGGGAAGAGATAATTACAAAATAAATGATAAATCTTATCTCTATTTACAATTCAAAACATTCAAAATATATTATCTACTAGCTGATTACCCCGGGAGGTCCCGGGGTTGATAAATCTAATTTTACGTGATAACCTATTACAAATGGCTCAAGTTAACTAACCACAAAATCTTCCAATCATTGCATGTTTATAGTATTCTAATCAGTAATAACTCATATTCCCCACAAAATCTAATTTTACGTGGATAACATGAACACTTTGTGTGTTTTTTTCCTGTATGAACGAAACCCCACAAAAAATAGTCGATTTTTTCTCCGTTTTTTATATAGCACTATGGTACTCGTTGGAAAGATAATAAAACGCTCGTTAATTTGGTGTAATTTTTTTCTTTAAAAAATCCCGTATATAAAAGATATAAACGTTTAAAAGTTATGGGAGGAAATATGAGAGAGAGAGAAAATTTTAAATTTATTTTTAAATTCTTTTTTCCTAAAATAACTCAATTTAATTAAAAAGAAAACAATTTAAAAACAAACAAAAACTCTCCATTATGATGCCACGTGGCATAAGGTTGAGGCCTCCATTGCACGCCACGTCAGCAAAGGTCTTTTCTTTTATATATATATATAGATTACAAACGTATACACTTCATACTCATACGAGCTCATATACCTACTAAAGGTAAAAATTTATACGGACATATACACTTCATACTCGCACATATAACCTACTAAAAATAAACCCCAGGTAAATAAATAACAAATTAAGAACTAAAATACTTTAAATGTCATTTTGCTAACATGATTTCAACTCTTATCAACAACGTTTTGAGGGCAAATCACCATTGTCCCATTTAAATTACAACACAAAACACATAACATAGAAGAAATATGTACATACTTCCTACATGTGTAAACCCACCATCACTCAAAAGCAAAAACATTGACCGATTGTTCCGAGACCGAAGCCAATCCTTGCATCAATCGACCAATCTCAACCGTATCATCAAGATAAATACTTAGCCTTACTCGGTTTATTCCCAACCGTACACGCAAAAACTTCGGCTTTTGGAGATATCAATTCACCTGAAGCTACAGAACTAGTAATCACCTCAAACATATCTTCATCCGACCGGTCATCTCTATACACAGCACAAAGTCGGGGACCATTGCTCGGTCATGCATCGTGGTCAACAGTCGTTTGACCACCAACCCTTTGCTTACACCCTGCACGCGCATTTAACATATGTGTTTAACTATTTACTAAAAAAAGAGGTTATTATATTCATTTGACTAAAAGTATTTAACTCATACCTGCGGTTTGACCTCGACACAACTCTGCCTCTTTTCACGGTAACAGGCTCGTTTTGCAAGCACACTTTCAAGATGATCTAGAAGCTCTTTGGCTTGACATGATCCGAAATCAGGGTCAGCATCTTCATAAGACCAGACCATGGCGGTTTCTTTGTCTTCAATGGTTGACCCATCAGTGGTCTCAGTATATAGAGTCATAACGGGTCGAGCGTTCTGTTTCCAACTACATTCTTCAATTTGTACACAAGTTTCCCATTCGTCGTCACGCTTCAGCCTGCATTCACCACACGAAATGTTAATGGTAGCTTGCAAATTTGACCCGTTCGTATTCTAAATTGCTTCGAGTTATCTTTCAACTCTTATAACAGGTAAAGTTTTAGATTATATTAAAAGAGAATGAATCAAACGGGTCAAAAGTCGCATTTTTAATGAGATAATCACAATGTGAACATTCTTTTCGTTCACTTCTACATTAGTAAGCGCGTGCAGACCATAATATACCTCTATAGCCATGAAATACGCAAACAAATTTATCGTATCTACTTATGCCCATGTATCATTGGAAATGTCTTGCAACATACAAACTTGACCGAATTTTTCAAAAAATAAAGTGGATACGAAAATAAAGTAGATACCCAAATAAAAAGTAGATACGCGACAAAATTTCCGCGTATAAAAATAAAAAAGAGAGGGTTTTGGATCAATGAAAAGCCCGTTTCAACCATTACACAAACTAGCCGTTTTGACCCAAACCCATTTAGACCCGTTGTTACCCAACCCACCCACCGATTTTGCCACCTATAGTACAAATGATAAAACAGAAAATACGAGTACCTAAGGAAACACCCATGCTCAGCTGCAAGCCCGAGCTTATCACAATCGGCAAACCATTCCGCAAGCGTGTCTCGGCTCTTGGCACTCACGACAAAAACCATATTGTTTTTATCTCGACACAAAGTGTTGAGCATTTCTATTGTTTTAGAACTCGGGCTTTTATCGATTGAAGATTGAGGCATTAAAGTACCATCGTAGTCCAAAAGTATGGCTCGTGTTGTAGTTCGTTTATAAGCCGAAACTATGTGTTCCATTGAAAGCTTCCGAAAGTTTAAATCTAATGCAACCACTCTAAAACTCAACCCGAATCCAATCCCCCAACACCGTCTTCTCACATGATCTTTACACGTTCTCTCTAAATCTTGAAAAAAACTATGAGCCCAATACCCGACATCATGGCTACTAACATATTTATAATGTTTTTCATGTCTCAATTGCTTCTCGGGCTCGCTTAATTCCAATGCACAATCCATTGCATCTGCCACGGCATCAATGTTCCACGGGTTGACCCGAATCGCGCCACTTAAAGATGGTGAACAACCTATGAACTCAGAAACAACCAACATGCTTTTCTTTGGTGCAGAAGGTGCTAAGCCTAGGACCTTATCCAGCCGCTCGTTTCCTTGACGGCTGATAACGTATTCATATGGTATAAGATTCATCCCGTCTCTTACAGCTGTCACTAAACAACATTCTGCCGCCACGTAATACGCCACACGTTCGGAAAACTTAAGTGGCTCGTCGATCAATATAACAGGGTCATATCCTGGCCTCCCAAATGTCTCATTGATTCGTTTCACTGTCGAGTAACTCTCGGTTTTGACTTCTTTTACATCTTTTCCAGTTCCTCTAGCCGGATTCGCTATCTGTACTAACACGACTTTTCCTTGCCACTCAGGATGCTGAATCAGCAGCTGTTCCATCGCTAGCAGCTTCAAGCTAATACCTTTAAATATATCAAGATCATCGACACCCAACAACATCGTTTTCCCCTGATTCTGAAACTGGTTAACGAGCTCAGTAACCTTCGATTCCGTCTCCGGAAGGTTCAACACAGACTGAAGCTGGTTCATATGAATACCAACAGGAAGAATCTTAATAGTAACAGTCCGCCCGTAATATTCCAAACTTATATACCCTCGCTTCGATTCATACGAAATCCCCAACAACCGACTACAACACGAAAGAAAATGCCGCGCATAATCAAACGTATGGAACCCGATTAAATCCGAATTCAACAGAGCTCTAAGCAACTCATCTCTAACAGGCAAAGTCTTATAAATCTCAGACGACGGAAACGGGCTATGCAGGAAAAACCCGAGTTTAACCCGATTGAACCGTTTTCTCAAAAACGTTGGCAACACCATGAGATGGTAATCATGGATCCAAACAAAATCATCTTCCGGTTAATCACTTCCATGATTCTATCAGCAAAAATCTTGTTAACAGACACATAAGCTTGCCATAACGATCTATTAAACCGACCACCAAGATCCGGTGACAACGGTAACATGTAATGAAACAGAGGCCACAGATGCTGCTTACAAAACCCATGATAGAACCGAGTAAACAACTCTGGTGGCAAGAAAGTAGGCACACATTTGAAAGTTTCTAACAGGGTCTGAGAAACTTCATCCTGTTCGTTTGGATGAATCTCTTCTTTCAAACAACCGACATAAATAACATCAATATCTTCATCGCCTAAACCGTCTTTTAACTGCAAAAGAAGTGAGTTTTCATCCCAACTGAATGTGTAACCTCTAGAACCATCTGTTTTTCCGGTGAGCTTTGATTGGGAGTTGGTTTGCTACTATTATTAAACGGTCGTGTTGGACTGAGGATGATGATATGTCGGAGCATACACTTTCTGACGGTCGTCATCTATGTCGGAGATTATGCCGGCAACAGTCATGATTCGGGGGATTTGTCGGGTCATTCGGGTAAACGACGGTGACGGAAACTCACCGGAGGCGAGATCTAACAAATTTGAGTATGATCTTGACACCATTTTAACTACAAATTTATAAAGCCCATATGAAAAAGATAATCTTTTTTACCTTAAATCATCATTATAACTACAATTTTATAAAGCCCAGATGAAAAAAGATAACCTTTTTATAACCTAAATTCATCATTATAACTACAAATTTATAAAGCCCATATGAAAAAGATAATCTTTTTTACCTAAATTCATCATTATAACTACAAATTTATAAAGCCCATATGAAAAAGATAATATCTTTTTACCTAAATTCATCATTTTAACTATAATTTATAAAACCCAAATGAAAAAAATATTTTTTTTACCTTAATTCATCATTACAACTACAAATTTATAAAGCCAATATGAAAAAGATAATCTTTTTTTTTTACCTAAATTCATCATTTTAACTATAATTTATAAAACCCATATGAAAAAGATAATTTTTTTACCTTAATTCATCACTTACAGAAGCAAGAAATAAGGGGACTGAATCTTGAAACCATTTTAAGTACAAATTTAAAAAAAAAAAAAGAAGAAAAAAAAAGATAATAATTTTTACCTATAATGATCACTTACATCAGCAAGAAAAGAGGGGACTGAATCTTGAAACCAAATTAAACTTCAAAATTTTAAAAACCCCAGATGAAAAAGATAATATTTTTGACCTAAATTCATCATTTTAGCTACAAATTTAAGAACCCCAGATAAAAAAGACAATCTTTTTTAGCTAAATTGATCACTTACATAAGAAAGAAAAGAAGGGATTGAATCTTGAAACCATTTTAACTTCAAATTAAAAAAAAAAAAAAAAACAGATGAAAAAGACAGTCTTTTTGGCCTAAAATGATCACCAACAGAAGCAAGAAAAAGAGGGGATGGAAGAAATTACCAGAAACAGGAGATCCACAAGCAGCAAATAATAATAATAATAATAATAATAATATGGACAAATTGTGAAAAAGATGGGTGATTTATTAGGAACATAAAAAAGTTGGGTAAAAGTGAGGAAATATGTGAAAATGAAACCCTAGAGTAGAGTAGAGTGAGGAGGTTTTAAATTTTAGATCAGAGAAGTAGTAAAGAGAAGTTGTGTGTGATGGTGGGGATCTCATTAAATGCACAAGACATATGAGGAATTTTTAAGAAAGGATGGAGAAGTTACCAGGTTGTTTTTTTAGTTTTGTTTTGTTTTGACTATTTTTATATTTCAAAGAAAAAGAAAGGTATAAATAAAGCCCAAGCCAATGAAAAGTGGATCTGTGAAAAGACTCAAATGTGTTCCTTGTAGGTGCTTTTGCTTGGTGGAATGCTAAAAATAACAAATGGTCCTTCAATACTCATAACTCATAAGGGGTGTTTAAAGTACATTGAAGTTGATTGAATCATTCAAATTGAAGCAGGTCACATGGCACAGCTAGTTTAAGATACGATACGATCCGGTTCGGTTTCAAACTAAGTGTAAGAACCGAACCGTGAAAACTATATTGACCCACCCATCATGTATGGTTTGTTATGTTGTTTGATTGTTTCTCAAAATTGTAGGTAACGGTTTAGGCCAAATCTCTCGCCAACTTATTCGAACGGACCACAAACACCCCTTTCATTAAGATGTCGACTAGTTAATGACATGCCGGGCTGGTATAAGATAGGGTTATTCATGAGTTGGGTTGAACTAGGGCAAGCTCAGGCTCCTCTAGATTATAAACCAAGCTAAAAATCCAGACATAAGCTTGGCTTGGTTTTTGTCCGAGCTTAATCGGCTCAACTTGGTTAGGCTCGAAAAAATTTAATACACTGCTTTAAAAATTCAATAGTCTAAAATATTATTCAATGGTTCAACAATACGTATCCAAAATAAGTTCAGCCTATTAGATTACAAGCCAACATAAGTTTCAAATTTCAATGAAATACGATGTATGTTCATCAGCATCCTAATCCACCCTCAAATATGCCATAGATATCCAATTACACGCTTAAATACATGCAAACGATAACCAAATCTTTATAAAATACTATGTGTATATAAAAATAAAATATATTATAAGTAAAATAATCTGAGCTAAACCGAGCCATATAAAGCGAGCTTTTTCTAAGCTAAATTCAGCTTCAAGCGTTCTTCAAGCCATGAGTTTTTTTACTCCCCTGATATAAGATGACACACACCGAAATAACTTTTAGGAGGTGTTTAGGATTTTATACTTTAGGATTTCTATGACTATTGTGTTATTAATAGTTACATTTTTAATAGTTGGTTAGAATTGCTGTTTATATTAAATGAAAATTTAACAACCCCAAAACATTTAACGATCTGGAAAAAGAATGTATCATTTAACTTGGGTGATCTTACTTTATGTAGAACTATCTTGTTAGTCAAGTAATTGTGTCTTTTATACTTTATAGTCTAGTTTGTTTCTATAGTTTATCTAGAAGTCAAAGTAGAACCATATAAAAAAATCTAAATTTAATTTGAAAAGGAGCTCTCATCTTTTAACAACAGTCTTATATTTCAAAACAACATCACAATAAATTAATAATTAATAACTTTTATAAAGTTCGAGACCTTGATCGAATCTTATGAGAAATTAACACAATAACTTTGTAACATATTTTCTTTTTACATATTGTTCCAATTTAATTTTATCAAATCTCATGAGAATTTGGTTAAACCTTAAAATTGACACAATTTTAATTTTATCAAAAACATCAAAAAAAATGGCACAAATTTATGGGTTTGTGTCAATTTCAACTCGAATTACTGACATGAGTTGGTCTTAGGTCAATCTCACGAGTTTATGGATTGACATGTTTATTTTTATAAAACTTCAAGCAATATTTATGACTACTTTGTTGTATATTGTGTCCATAATAGTTAAATGGAGAAATTAGGATTAGGTTTATAAGTTTAAATGCAAAGATCTTATAAACATGTGTATCTTTGAGTCTAAATGAATAATTCTAGTAAAGGTGGCAATGAGGCGACTATTAATAATCTCCGTTCCGTATAGCACTGTAAAAACTCTGTTTCATATCCGGCCTAATACACGTCAAGTATGTGTCGGGTAATTATCTGTTAGGTATCGGGTATACCAATTAGTTTGTTAAAAATTTCTCCGTATTAGTTGGGATTCTAAAATATATTTCTTACCCAATTAAATTAGAAATATAATTGTTGATAAAAGAGGCATGGTTCGTTAAAGGACTATTTATGTTTCGGGTAATCAAATTGAGTATCACACTTAATACTATATCCGCTTCATACCCGTAAAAAATTAATACCAATCTTACACCTGACACCTGTATATCCTTCCTGCGTATTTCAAATTTATGGTTAACTGTCGGGTTCAAATTCCTTTTTCATCCCTAAATTCGAGGGACAAATTATAAATACAACCTTGATGTAGACACCATAACGTTAGTGAATTTCTAATTCTAGAGGCCGAAATCACAAAAATGAAACCTAGCTGACTAAGATCGCAACTTGTAGCATATTTAAACGACTATATTTGTAACTCACGCAAAATAAGGGTGCATTAACATAAATATACAATCAATTTCCAACACTTTGCACTAAATAAAATACTTCTAGTTCTAGTTTATTTATTGCTTAGGATTTTTTTTTTTGGAGAGTAGTGTTTCAGCGGTAAATCCCGTGTTGCAAAGCGACCATTGCTCAGGATCGAATCTCATAAGAACCACACGGGTTTCTCCTTTCAAACCCAACGGTTATTTTTTCGGTGGAACGTGGGAATCGAACCTGAGACCAAACCCAGACAGGAACCCTCCAAGGAAGTAAACCTTCCCACCTCAAACCAGCTGGGCTGGAGATCATTGGCTATTTTCTTAGGATTTAATATTTTCTTCCACCAAGGGGGGCAACTTAAAATATATAAAATAAATTATTTGTCAACTTATAAGATAAAATAAAATATAATTCATCCAGCACTTGAATGATTAGCAAATTTTGTGGAACACGCGTCAGTTTTGTTCGGTTCATATCATTCTATACACAGCTAGTTGTGTAATAAAATAATATGTTAATATCTAAACCCTTTTTTATCATTTGCTTAGTAGTTAAACTAAAAAAGTATGGTGTATAAGTATAACGATATAACCAACTAGTTTTTGCTTAATTGAGACGCATTATATTTGTTTAATATTCGGTCTATAAGTAAAATGGAAATGGAGCATTGTAGGGGATTTTAAAATAGTGTAACACCATAGTTTCTTTCACGTGTTATGTTGCTAAAACAATTTTGAAACATATGTTACATATCTACTACAAACCACAACATTTTCATAGTAGTTTTTAGTTAAAATGTTCAACGTTACCCAACGTATATTGTACATGCATGTTTTCAACAGACGTAGTGTCTTTTTTTAATTTTTACCTTTCTTGTTGGTCAAAAAAAGTGTCATTTTCAACAGACGTAGTGACTTTAGACCCATGTATGCATCAAAATGATAGATCTTTGATAAATACGCCGTGTGTTGCGGTGGCGTGGCCGGTTGAACGATGCAATTACACACGAAGAGTAAAACATAATGCGTAAGACACAATGTGCTCCACTCAATGCGTAAAACACAATTACTAAAAAGTGTAAAAACAAAATGCTTTTAACTCGGTTAGGAACAAAATCTATGTCGAAACGTGGTCCAACTAGAAACGCACAAAAAATAAATACGAAAACGTTATTATATCTGACATTAGTCGTTTTTCAAAAGAAAAAAAAAGGATTAAGTCGAAACATAGACCAATTCGTATATAAAATTCTCATGCAAATAGTTTTTGTCCAAGCAAATGTACGAAAAGACGTTAACTCAAAATTTTCCCAAAAAAATTAAGTCGAAACGTAGACCACCGGTGTTTATACAAATACATACATAAAAATTTGCACATAAAAAATAGCTCTTTTTTCCAAGTAAAGGTAAAAAAAGGGGTAAACTCGAAATTTTCCAAAAAAAAAAAAAAATTAAGTGGAAACGTAGATTAACTCGTATTTATACCGACACATATATAAAAATTCACACGTAAAAAATAGTTTTTTTCCAAATGGAGAGGCTAAAAATAACAAATGGCAAAGTTGGGGTTTGGATTTTTTCGGTAGGAAACCACACCGACTTTTCCAAATACATTAAAGTAGATAAATGCTTTATCAGTCGAACACCATCCTTACCTCTGGTTGAATAGATAAGCCAACTAGGCTATTTGTCAACATTCAAACCAAGTATTCTCGTGTTGATCTATAGTCAGATTTCTGATTTACTAATTGCCTCGACTTTATCTTCAAATTTTGTCTTCGAATTTAACTAAATGGTCTTCATGTTTGATCATATTGAAATACATTTTCTTGGCAATATAAATATTAAATTTGAAGATACAAAAATCTGGTTAAGGGCAAGCCCAACATTATTGACACACGTTCTACATTTCCCACTAAGTTAGCTTCTCTAAACTTGCACATTGATGAATTTATAGGTTTTATATGATGTGTCAACACCAATGAACAAACATAAAGTTTTGCCTTGGTACATGTAGAGTTTCCTTATTCTAACTATTTTAAGTGTTACAACATTTCATTAATACATTAGGGCTTTAGTCAGGAACACTTTGATGGAGTACCTTATGAAACGAAGGTACAATTAATATGTTACACAATTGCAACTATACCATGTGTTGAAACACTAAGAAAAAGAATCACATATATATGTTTGGGGTCAAGTTATTCTACACAGTGTAACAAAAATAAGAAGGGTGAGAAGGATACAAAAAACACAATAGATCATGAAATATGACACATTAAGCCACAAAATATAACATAGTGCCAAAATATAACACAATGCTGATGAAAAAAGACACAATGAATTGAAAAAATGACATAATGATGAAAATAAGAAAAAGACACAATGGTACATAAAAGACACAATGATATAACGCATATTCTAAAAACTACAAGCTAAAACCCCCAAAAAACGAAGACCTAAAAACTAACGTCGTAGGGTTCGATAAGACGGTTCCAATGCCGTTTGAGTAAGTTTAATCAGAGTCCGTTTGATATCCTTCCTATGACTTCCTATTTTTCTTTTACTGTGCATTTGATCTTAACCCTTTATATTTCAACCTATACCATTTTACATGTGACTTTTGAACCAAAAGGACACTCCTCTTGAAACACATGGTGAATTACCAATTGCACTTGCTGAAGTTTAAACCAATATCCTAAAGTGTAATAAATAAAAATTAAATTCAGATGAATATTTTTAATCTGCATCAAACACCGTAGTGCATTGTTGGTAACATGGGATTAGAGGACACCGTCTATTATTTATTGTCCCTATTCATATATGAACAGAAATGCCACAAGACTGGCAATGGAAAGCAAATGTCATTTGTAGACAAAATTCAATTGATGACTCACCTTTGCATTTGCATTTGAGGATCAAGCACATGCATACTTTCAATGCATTCACCTATTTTTACTAGTGATATAATCACAAATAGATTGTTTGTTTTCTATGTTGCCATTTATGTATCGTTCGAATGTGGAATGTAATAATATATTAAATTGTATTGTCTTGATTTATATGTGTTAGTGTATGAAAATTTTCTATAACTCTTTTACAAATATTAGTTCCACAATAAAATTGCATAAAATTACAATTCGTTAAAAAAGTTGTGAACAAAATGTGAGTACTTACCCATTGGCAGAGATATTATACTTAATTGAATCGATCGATAGTATGTACGTGTATCTTCTTGGGTCTTTACTTTCACAAGACTGGTGAGACAATGTGATTAATGTAATAGTGACACGCGAGATAGCATTCATATGCTTTCCAGAGAGTGTGTTGGAAACCCCCCCCCCCCCCCCCCCCGACGTTTACAGGTATCAAGCAACTGGATTCAACTATCGTGGATAGGCTATTGAACTTAATGGATATGTTTGAGATAACTTATTTGAAACAACTTACCCTCATTCCCAAAATACCTATAATGCTTGAATTGACTTGTTTTAAATCGAAAAGTAATAACTAATTAGTTGTTTAAATCGAAAGACTAAAAAGTGCATGGTTACGTATTGATGAATTATGCATTCAATATATAACTTTGTATTAAATCACTTATGACATATGATGAAAACATTGGTTTATACAAGCAGTTTTTTTTTCTATTTTAAGAATACAGGAATTCAAACACCACTAAAAACAACCTTTACTTAGTTGCGCACTTATCCACTAGTTTGGCTTTAACATGAAAATATCTCCAATACATCCTCTAATTGACACATTCTGAGATGTATTTAATAAATTCTAACACGTTTTTTTAACTTCAATTTCATTCAACAACGCCAATAAAAGTCCTTAAAGCGAGGACTTTCGGCACATTACAACATATACAAAGGGAACCTTAACCAATTATCCCACATCAAATCCGTATATTTAGACCTATACTTTAACCACAAAAACGACAACCGTTAAATATTAGCAATAATTATTCTAGCCGATGTCGTCTTGTCGTTAAACACCTTGTAGTTTCTCACCAACCAAATACACCAAAGGGAAATAAAACATCTCAAATCTAATGAATACATTTTCAAATTTAAGTTTAACCGTTAACACGTTAACATATGATAAAAATTAAAAATATACGAATAAAAATAAAACATCTCAAATCTAATGAATACATTTTCAAATTTAAGTTTATTGAATAGATACATTAATATGGCTATTTAAATACATGTTAGATAAATTATATAACAGACGATATAGCTGATGGACGCCCATTTTGACTTGTGATTCATTTAAACATTAACGTGTTTCGAACTGTTACACAACGTGACCTGTATATTTTGACACACATTAATGTTGAGGATACTTTTCATTGTCCATTGTAATAATAAACTCGAAAACTATTATGATATCGCCAGTTTTTGTTTGTATAAAATAAAAGAGTTTATCTGTTAATTAGACAAAAACATTATTAACTTTAGTTATGAAAATAAAAACAATAGTTTTAATAAGTTACTTTTAGACTTTTAGTATATCAGACTAGTTTCCGAATTTTTAGGTCCGGAAGAACCTTAATGAGGCTCTCCGACCAATATGGGACAAGAGAACTAACCATTAAGAGGTCCAACTTAATGATTCAGCACTTAACCATTTAGACATCTTAACCATTAAAACATCTTAATGATTCAGCACGTAATCATCAACCAAACAGCCCCGAAGAGTAGGTGTTCGGATCAATTATATAGATAAGGGTGGTATTAAAAATATAATTACAGTATCATATTGCACTTAATAATAATAATAATAATAATAATAATAATAATAATATTATTATTATTATTATTATTATTATAAATCACCTCCTGGTTTAACAAACAAAAAAGAGAAAATTGCTCGAATAGTCCCTGTGGTTTGCTCAGATTTCACCTTTAGTCCCTAACTTTTAAAAATTACAGGTATAGTCCTCAACTTTTGGTGTTCCTTAACTCGGATAGTCCTTTTGATGGATGGAGGTTAAATAATCCAGTTAAGTATGTGTTAAATTACTAAACTACCCTTGTTATTAAAAAATATAAAAAGAATGAATGTGGGACCCACCCACTTCATCTTCCCCAACCCATCACCTCCACAAAATACCATCACCACCACCCATCTCCACTTTCACCACCACCACCACTACCACTCCAATGTTCACCGCCTCCACAAACCACATCTATTCTGACGACTTCATCTTCCCCATCTTCTCCATAGATACTTCACTCAATCCCACAGTTCATCTTCCCCATCTTCTCCATAAATCCTTCACTCAATCCCAACTTCAACTCCCTGCAATTAATTAAATCCCAACCACCACCCATCTCGACATCAAACCTGGTACAATCCTTCGGTATCCCTTTAACCGAAACCACCATCCTCCTGACGTCAACCAACCATCATTCGTCATCATCGACAACCACCGCCCTCATCACCTCTGGTAACCACCACTGTCCACCGTGAACCACCATCCTCCTGACGCACCAATCGTTATATAGCAAAGATCTCAGATCTGTGGGGGTATGGTGTTTTGTTCGGACCTTTGAACTACCAGTACCGTCAAGGGTCACCAGTGGCTCGAATCCCCTTTTATTTCCCTCTCTCTCTCTAGATCTCAGATCTGTGGGGGTATGGTGTTTTGTTCGGGAGCAGTATTGGATGAGGGGGAGGAGCGCCGCCTGGCTCCGCCACAGTGTTGGTGGTCTGTGTTCATTCTTCTCCTCATTCTCTCTCTTATTCTCTCTCTCCCTCTCTTTCTCTCACTCTCTCTCTCTTATTCTCTCTCTATCTCTCTCTATATTCAACTAACAAAACATATAAAGAATGTTAATAGTGATTCTGTGTGTGTGCTTGTATATATATATGGGTTGGTGGTTGGTGGTGGTGGTGGTGAGTGGCGGTGGTGAGTGGTGGTGGTGAGTGGTGGGGAAGATGAAGTTGGTGGGCCCCACTAAAATAGGTGGAGAAAAATAATTGGCTAAGGGGTTAAGTGGGCCCTCTTTATATTTTATTAATTAATTGATTTTTTTATTTTTATTTGGGTAAGGGTAATTTAGTAATTTTACATCCACTTAACTGGATTATTTAACCTCCATCCATCAAAAGGGTAATTTAGTAATTTCACAGCCACTCCAAGGACTATCCGAGTTAAGGAACACCAAAAGTTGAGGACTATACCTGTAATTTTTAAAACTTAGGGACTAAAGGTGAAATCTGAGCAAACCACAGGGACTATTCGAGCAATTTTCTCAACAAAAAAACACCTCCCAATGGATAAACTAGCAAGTGTCTTCACGTGAACCCACGTGATATATGCACACAACCAATGAACCAAATTAGTTCTTTCATATAAAAAATTAATTTGTTGCACCATTTTGTCATTCATATTCTTTTGTGCATGATGTAAATTTAGGTATCAAAACTTTAGGTCGTGTGCCGAGTATTGGTTGTGTTTTTTTTTTTCGAATTAAAAAATTATTTATAACTAATGTTTATGTTTTTAGATTTTTATAACCGATTGATTTCGGTAACAAAACTGTTTAAATAATTTTGGTTAATTTGGTTTTATACGGGTGAATTCAGGCTAATATAAATTATTAGATGTTATATCTTGAGTTAAGTAAAATATTAGCAACCATATACATGAGAAAAGATGGAAAACTACGTTACTAATAAAAAATTATACGATACTTTTAGACATTAAACGTCTACTTGGTTTAGTGACACATAAGTGAAGTGTATACGTAGCATGACATGATCAGGAATGATCCTTATATTTTTCAATTCTTCAAGTAATATTTCCGCTCTATCTACATTTCCTTCCAAACATAACCCGTAAATTAGGGAACTATAGGATATAAATTTCCGTTCTATCTATATTTTTTTTTATAAAAAGTAAAAATTAGTTTGAGTTAGGTTAATTAAGGGGATGTTTGGTAACCTCTTAATGGGGCTCTTAACAATTCAGCACATTCAGTGCAGAATGATTCAGCATTCAGTGCTGAATGATTCAGCATTCAGCGTGTTTGTTTCAGCCTCTGAATGTAATGGTTAAGACTGAATCATTAAGACCTGGGATGTTGCTGAATTATTAAGCACTGAACTAGGCCGAACCTTATTAATGAAACTCTCATACCAATGTGAGACAAGAAAACTAACCATTAAGAGGACCAACTTAATTAGGGCTGTGCAACGGTTCAGAACCGGACCGAACCGAACCGAACCGGACCGAACCGCGAACCGTTTATTCCAAAATATGAGAACCGGAACCGGAACCGATAATTACTAAACGGTTCGGTTCCAGAACCGGGTGAAACGGTTCTCATGAAACGGTTCTAGACCGGAACCGATTGTTAATAAAATCCTAAAATTAACATTAACAATTAAATAAAAAAATAAACAAAAACAATGATTTTTCTTAAAAAAAAAATTATCAACGGTTTGTGTTAACCATGGTTACTAAAAGTATAGCAGTTTACGTATCAAAATATGTTTTGTTCGGATCAGATCATTCTTTTTATACAGATTAAACAGGTCAGAACAAGCTGTGCTGACTGCTGACCATCACATTCTATTTCAAACTAATAATAGAATATTTACCATCACATAAGACAATACACTACATTCCTACCAAGTAAAACAATTTAAAAGTGTTAAGAATTATAAAGAAGGAAACATCACATTCTATTTCAAACTAATAATAGAATATTTAAATATTTAATTTAATTCAAAACGGTTCTAACGGTTCTTAACCGGAACCGTCGGTTCTAACCGGAACCGAACCGGGAACCGATTATGCCAAGATATGAGAACCGGAACCGGAACCTATAACATTAATTCGGTTCGGTTCTAGCGGTTCCGGGTCGGTTTCACGGTTTTCGCGGTTCCGAACCGTTTATTGCTCACCCCTAAACTTAATGATTCAGCACTTAACCATTCAGACCTCTTAACCATTCAGAGCTCTTAATGATTCAGCACTTAATCAACCAAACAGCCCCTAAGTTATTCACACGCATTATAATCATAACACAACCATAAAAGTCAGTTATAAACAATATCATAATTTTTATGGAAAACGGAGTTAAATTCAAAACAAAGTATCTTTCATCGACTAATCCAATATCAGCCGAAAATTGGTACCGGTACCAATATGCCAATATTCATCTGTATTGTTTTCGATTTCGGTACAATTCAATTTTTGGTATTTTACAGTATATTTGCCCTATGGTGAATAACCGGCACCGTATTGCCATAATTAGTACTGGGTTCGAGTTGTGTTATTACTTGATTTTCGGTTTTAGCTTTTGGTACCAATATCAAATATGTTTTTTTAATATTTTGGTATAAAATCTATTGATAACAAAGTTAAAGAGTATTTTTATGTATCGCAAACTATACCGAGTATTGCTACCGTAATAAAATAAACTGATGCCGATCGAGCAACATGTGTCCATATATCACGTGTCCATATCTTTTAAGGTATATCAAGACTTTCTTTTGTTTACTAGACAACTTTTGTGTAACTATGTAATTTTTTTTTTTTTGTAATTTATTTACAAATATATGTGTAATATGAAGGAATTTTCTCTAGTTTAACTTATAACTTTAACAGATTAAGATATAATATTTAAATCTTTTTTGGTATGAAACTCAATAAATAATGAATTCAGTCGACATCACATTAACTAACGCCCAATAATGAGCATCGAAATTATTCAACAAATATCTTAATAAACATCTTTTACTTTCTTAAAACGTAAAGGTTCCAACGTAAAATCATTGCATAGCTTAGACTATTGGGTGCGGAGGGGGATGGCATCTTCATGATGGGCTTCCACGTAGGCGCCACGTAGGAGTGGAGGGAGAGGCATCTTCATGATGGGCCTCCAAAGGGGGGGTGGTGTGCAATATGATGACGAGCCTCCTCATTGGTCAGAATTATTAAAAATAATAAAAAAATCAATTGAAAAACAATAAATTGGCACGGCATGACCGGCTTGTGGCTGCCGCCTATGCCGTTGCCGGCCCGATGGGGTGGTGTAGCCCGGGGTGGCATATGCTTGCCTCCCCTATGCCGGAGCCCATACCCACCAGTCTTAGAGATTAATTACTTATGTACTCAAAGTTCTACAACACAATTATCATATATCCACTTTAGCTTTTTTTACTGTTTAAATTGCATCGTTACCATCATAAGATTCTGTGCATCAGCTTTTAATGTATAATTATCAACAATACGTACGTTTTGCTAATGAAATAGAAACATACAAGCAAAGACTCGTGTATTATCATAATATGCGTGTCTTAGCACTAGTATTCTTATTCATTACATTAGTATTGAACACATAAAAACTACCTTATCTAAACATATACCATCTCCGTTAACATTAGTATCATTTCAACATTTTCTGTTGTACAGGTAAATGGTGTTAATATTTTTCTTGCTTTTTGCTACTTTGACAGCTTCTATATCATATTTTCACCTTATTAAATTAACAACTAATGTTAACGATATAATGCAACATTGATAACATACTGTACTTGTTTGGAATATATGCTTTTTCGATAGAGTGACGTAGGGAGGATACTATAAATAATCAGTTTGCTACGGGTTTGTACCTTGTCAAAATAAGTAAGAACATCTAGTAAGATGCTTCTATTTTTTCACACCAACACGTCTTTCTTTCGGTAATACCTAAGGTACATTCAAGCCATTATCTACCTAAAAAAAATGTTGTTACAACAAACCTGACTAATAATGAAAGGTCTATGCTATGTAAAACTTGATATTTCACGTATCCCTCATGGGTATTAAAAAAAAGAGTCATATTATTGGTTTAGGGCTGACAAATCGTGCCTTAACAGGTCTAATCGTGTCTTATTAAAAAAAAGTAAAATTTCACATGGTATACCTTTTAACAGGTCTAATCGTGTCTTAAAAATGTTACCTATTGTCAGTCCTGTTATTGTTGTATTATTGTATTTTCTGATATAAAGTAGGTGAGATTTTCTTCATTATATCAAACCAAATTTATAGCACACAAATAAAAAGAGACTTAGGCATGGAAGTTCTTCAATTTACAGTACATAAGTCATAGATGTGCAAAATTTTATCAACACCAGTTAACAATTTCAAGTCCACACAAATGGAAACTGTCCCAAATATTTCAAGAATCACTTCAAGTTTTCCAACCATACGAAAACATGGACAAGTTTTGTTATAACCTTACCAAAAAGGGTCAAGTACTGCTGCTTCCCCTTCTTTGAACTGGTTTATAGAGAACAACGTTCACGTATTTGGCACGAAATCGATGAGAGAACCCGAGAGCCACTACTGACCGTGGAGCCTCACGGTTTTCAATGTAGAGATGGTTCAGGACCACGTGTTGAGGGTCGGGTAGAGGAGCAGAAGGGCCCCTGTTGGTTGGGTAGCTCAATACGGTGTGTTGCAGGTGTTGAGGAACTACAGGTGGGTCCCGCCCGTCATCTTCACTTGCAGTGTAGACATTGTTGTAACTTGCATCGGGTGACCTGGGGACTTCAAAACCAGCTACAACAGGTGTTTCCTACAACACGGTTATGTAGCAGATCAATTTTTTTTTATTAAAAACAGACAATGGTATTACAATGATGATCAAAATCTTTGAACAAGATAATTCGGAGGTTAGATGCAATAAAAGTTGACTTTTCAGCATAATTCAACGTGTTTGACCCGTTATCATTTAAAAAATGATTTGACACATTTTAGATAACTGATAAAGACAACCAGTGCATCAGTAGATGCGCTGAACCTACCACATTTGTTAATCATATAATACCAAACTTGTTTTGGTTGAGGCTTACTTGATCTTGACCACGAGAATTGTTCATATTGAAGAAGAAATGCAGAATAAATTATAATTCCAAATCATTAAAAGGGATCCACTGAATCGCTTAACCTGAAAGACAATAGATAACTCAATCTTGCAGTAAAATGTTATCAACCAGAAAACAGAATTAGAACTTAACATGATACACTTCATTAGATGGTTTGCCTTTATGCAATGGAAGATGATGGGAAACTTGCTATGAGTTAAAACGCCTCAGCTGTTAATTTTGTTTTGAGATTGACACTATGAAGTTTGTGGAATGCAGTTCAATAGTTTTATCTTTCATAGTTTCATGCAGCGCAAAAGGGTAAACCCATATGACGGCTTTGGATTTTGGAAGTAGTATATTAGGAATTAACGAATATCATATGTTAGAAATATTGTTGTCATGATGATGTCTTAGTAGCATCATGATAAATTGTGTGAAGACTGATGAATAATACTTCACAAGCCCAGGAAACCTCATGAATAAACATTTATCGCATAGAGACGTACAACGTACTTATACTTTTAGCAGGACGTGTGTGCACTAGATGGTTGAGTAATTGACATGCAATATACACTTCGTGCACCACCCTATGGTACACATCTGCCATTTCCCACCTAAAAGATATGCTACCTATTACTAAGGAGCACGTTTAACAACGATCAACATGCCAACGTCCGAGCTAGAGTCATGCTTCAAAATTTCAATGAACTTAAAACTACATCTTACATCGAAAGCCACAAGCCTTTTAAAGCAGTTAACAATTTGGCATTTAGCATTTGGAATAGGATTCAAAAGCTCGCTTGAAAGCGAACATATAAAATGACAGCGACTATGCCTATCAAGTATCAATCTCACTCACACATCTAAAAGTTCCCACTAACTTTCACCCCACCTTACCTCCCCTATTGGCCTTTGGATCATACAAGTAATTCAATATCGGCTTATTAACTTGTTTTCACGTCGCCGTCAAAAACTTACCACCAAACATTCCAGTCAAGTACACATCCCACAAAAACACAAATTAGGTCAAGTCAAGTAAGTCTCTACCACACCAGAACACTTATCCACAACCACTTTATTAAACAAAAACTTTTCACTTAACTAATGATTTTAAACAAGGTTTGTTGTCAATTACTCAATTGTCACCCACAGTCACTCACCCACACATCCATACTTCCCTATCAGTCATAGTATCATGAAAATAATAATAATAATAATAATAATAATAATAATAATAATAATAATAATAATAATAACTTTACATAATTACAGTATTATCCCTACCAGCCAAAACATGACATTTGCAAACTCACTTCATATCTAACAATATGTTACAATATGTAGAAATTAATAACTTAATCAAACATAAAAAAGTAATCACAAATCGTTATTATATGCCGATCAAAAACTACTGAATGTTAAAATGTTGATATCGTACATAAGATCCAACCGATACGTATAGTTATTGACAATTCTGAATGTGTATAATTGGAAGACTGATCGAATTAATAACAGAGAAACATGGAAACAATTAGAAGATACGAGAAGATTCGAACCTGTTGCAGCAATAGACGTTCGATTTAGAGGAATATAAGTTACGCAATCGATGAATTTGTTAAGGATTAATGGAACCCTAGAAGAAGAAGAAAGGGGCAAACAGCAGAGAATAATAATAAGATACAGGGAAAAAGAGTTAGGTTGGGCCTTTTAACAGACCCATAATCAAACAAGATTTAATATGGGCCCACTTACACAGACAATATTAGGCCCACGTTAAATGTAAAAATCTCTCACGTGTTTCTTGCATTTGCCGACTTTGGACTCGAGTGACCAATTGTTAAACTTTTTTTAACAGTCAAAGAATCGTTCAAATTGGTTATTGGCGAAATTCATCACGTAGGAATACATTCGCCAACTGAACGGGGAAAACGCACAACGGAAGCTTGCGAACACTTACCCAAAGGCATGATAGTGGGGTGAGGTAAAAACCTGTGTTACTTTTAAAAATTTGTGTTCCTTTGTCAATCCTTTTGGTCATTAAAGTTCTTTGTATGGGTCTCATAATCGTTTACTCGTGTTCTTTACACAACATGTTGCTTGTGTTACACTTGAGCCCCTATTGACCAAAATAACTATGTGAACCCGCTGTTCATTCCTATGAAAGCATGATTCTGGAGTGGAACTTGTCTTATCTTTTAAGCATTGTCTCCCCTATCAAGTTTGGCACATGCGTATCAGTGGTGATAGAGATGGACGCCGGAAGCAGAAAGGCGTTCCAGGAAATGAAGGCGTTCGTCAGTAACTTGCCCGTTCTCACTGCCCCAAGGCCGGAAGAAATATTGAAGATTTATCTGGCGGCAGGTCATCACGCCGTCAGGGCAATGTTATTAGTCGAGATAGGGGGTCCTTTCTGATCCCTTATACCAGGATACCCAACCTTGGAAAATTAGTGCTAGCCCCGGTACATGCATCGCGACGGCTGCGCCGATATTTGCAGGCACACATGTTGGAGGTTTTGACTAATTTTCAGCTAGCTGAAGTCTTGAATAGACCGAAAGTCTCTGGGAGATAAGCAAAATGGGCTGTCGAATTGGGGGCATTGGACATAAGCTTCAAGAAAAAAAACAGCGGTCAAAGGACAGGTAATCATTGACTCCATAGCAGAGATACCAGAAGGGGAAGAGAATTAACAAGCCACTGAAGTACCAACAGTCCCCCGGATGATCACGACCCGGCGTGGCAGTTATACACAGATGGTTCATCTAACAGCAAAGGCGTAGGGGCAGGGTTAATGCTCGTAAGTCTAGACGGGGCGAAATTTCTATACACCCTCCGTTTCGAGTTTGAATGTTCTAAAATTCAGGGTTAATGCTCGTAACCCCACATACACAACTTATACAATTTATAATGTAATTTTTAACGTAATATTGTAAAAATGTTAAACATATTACAAATCGAAAAAGTTGTGCGTATGTGGGTTGCCCCTTAATGACAAGGGAAAAGTATATTGAAATGATTACATGCTTTATGTTAATGATTATTAATTTTTACGAACTACAGATTTGATCACTACTATTTAATAAACCGTAAGTTTAGTCATTACAGGGAATGTTTGTTTTATGATGACATCTTAGTGAAATGATGAAAATATAACACAGTTATTAGACACTGTGTTAAGTCTTACAATGTTATAACAAGCGATATGCCTTAACAAAAACCATAGAGCTCAATTTTAATATCGAACGTCAAAAACCAACATGTTTGACTTTAAAAGTCAACAAAATAAAAGGAACAACAGAGTAACCATTAACTACCCCTGCACAGCCTTAGCCATACCGAAAGCGGCTGCCGATGCTATGGCTCCGATCAGGGCCGTTTGCAGGGCACTCCAAACTGGTTTGTTCCCGGTGAAGTAACCTTTGGCAAACCCAAATATCAGCAGGGCTAATATGGTCACGAAAACAGACGCAACCACAGCTTTTTGGGCCACTGGGATGAAAATGTAAGGCAGAAGCGGGACCAATCCACCTAATACGTAAGCAATCGCGATTGTTAGTGCGCTTTGAAGTGCTCTTTTCGGATCGGGCTTTTCAAGTCCAAGTTCAAATCTGGATAACAAATAAAAAGGAGTGTTATAAATTTAAACGATCGGATGTGACAAACACGATATCTATTAATATTTTCTACAATTTGTTATGACTTTTGTATTACAGGTGGCAAAATGAACAGATCAGGTTACGGGTCAAAATGGGTTCAAGTCAAAACAAGTTAGTATATACGGGTCAGGTCGGGTAGATAGTTCAGTTGGCCGAAAACATAAGCATGACGTTAGTGTACAAATGGCATTCTTTACAGAAATAAGACAACGATATCTGCTTTGCATTATTCCTTATAGCTTTTCTTCGGCCAAAAGCATATCATGATGACGACTTTTTGTCTCCAATAAACTTATTTTATTTTGATCTTCATAAAGTGTGGCTAACATGCTAAAACAGCCAAAATTTTACATATAAAAGAGCAACTTATGATCAATTTTATATACGTCTAAAACACTAAACAACAGAGTTAGTCCAGAATTGTTTATAGTTGTTCTAATTGAATGACAGATTGCTTTTGGTTTGCCATACACCACATTCTGACATGCATAAACTCTCATATATAGTACAACTATAAAAGACAAAACATTCTTAACAAAGACGTATGATAAGACGATGTTTAGCTTACCGATGCCTAGCTTACATATATCACTCCAAGACAGTTAAAAGTTTCCTAACCATGTCCCAGTAAGATTCCAATTGTCTCAAATCAAGAAAAAGGCCCATACTTTGGTTCAAAACAGTTAATTTGATATGTAGTAACGCTTACTTCATCATGAAATCAAGCCACGCTTGCGGGTTTTTCCTCAGAGCATTCACCACAGGCCCATACTCATGTGGCTCCACCCCATACTCAGCCAGTATCTCCGCCACTTCAGCCGCCTCTACAGTTTGCATACATATAGCATAATCAAATAACCAATTATCAATGTGGTAATATCAACTATCCATCTATTTTTTAGTAAAATTAAGAACAAACCTGAATCAGGTATGGTGTCGATTTCTTCTTGTTCTCTACGTAACTCTCTTGCGTAATGATCAGCTTCACTTTTTGCAGCCAAATACCTACTCAATTAACATCCATTTCATCACACACACCAGACAGTCACAGAACACTATCAAATTCTAATTTAAATCAGAGTTTAATCATAACCTCATCAAATCATAATACGAAAATGAAAAGTAACACGTTTTTAAAACTAAACTCATCATAAATCTGCATCCTAGAAGCTAACAACATTCGCATGCAATTCGCAATGTAGTATCCTAAATTCATAATCATTCAAAATTTTAAATTATTAATCAGAGTTTGATAACTGCATCAAACCATAACACAAAAACAAACAGTAACAAGTTGTAACAATAAAATCATCATAAATAATAACTCCATATCAAATATTAAAAATCAATAACAAATCATGTATCATTTAACCTCAAAACCTGAATTCAATAACCTAACAACATTCACATGCAATTCGCAATAAAGCAACGTAAATTCGTAACAATGAGTGTTATAACAAACCATTTAAATTTTTATTTAAAATAAGGATCTAATAATTATAATAAAGCCGCAGGTAGACAGACAACAAGCTACACGACGAATAATAATAATATACCCTCCAAGTCCCATAGAAATAGCTCGGCAGCAACCTCAGCTATACCGGCGGTGAGGATAATGGAAGACGAAGCATTAGCACCGGAGAGACCAGCGGCAAGGGCGAAGGGGACGGTGAGACCGTCAGATACGCCGATGATGATGTCACGGACGATGTCACCGGCCGTGAAGTGGTGCTCCTTGTGCCGGTTCAGTAGATACTTGTCTGATTCATCAATGGTACCCATTGTTGATTGAAATTATACTGTGTGTGTGGTTGGGGGGGGGGGGGGGGTGATGGAGAGTGTGTGTGTGTGTGGTGTAATAGAATGTGAAGGTGGTATGCGGATTGTATGGGGGGATTTGTAAAACATGTTTTTGCAAGCGGTCCATATAAATGGAGAAGGTGGCACGGGGAAATGTAAAATTGGAGGGTAACATATGTAAATTTGAACCCCACCTGTTTAGCTAAACGGATTATTAGGTTTAAATTGAAATTAACAATGTTTTAAAAACCAGTTTTTTTAATTATACTGGATTTAACTAAAAAATGGTTTAACTGGTTGAACCGCGTTGTATCGGGCGGTTCAAACCGGGTTGATTAGTTAGATATATAATTTTATAAATTACGGCATTAGCACAAAAAACAATCTAAAAGTACATAATTACATACTAACATACTATCAAAAAATTAATCAATAATTAAAAAATAATCCAAAAGATAATCTAAAGTTTTAAATTTTTTAAAAGTTATTCCTTAATAAAAAATAATCTAAAAATAACCTAAAAACTAATCTATGCCGGTACGGTATAGCGATTCAAACTGGTATACCGGATTTTACCGGCGGTATAAAATCGATACTGTTTCTCATATTTACCGGAGTGTTTCGTACCGGATGTCCATCCGAAAACGGTAATACAGGTATAACCGACCGGTATTTACCGGTTTTTAAAACATTGAAATTAATCGACCTTGTTTAGACTAAAACCAAACCTATAGGCCGTGAATGTCATGTTAGGTTTTTGTCGTGTTAGAAATTTACATTACTAATTTAAATCGGGTTCCTATCAGACTGAATTTTGTAATTGGTTTTTAATCGAATTCAAATGTGACAAATAATACATTTTACAATAAATCTACAAATTATCCTGTCCTTGTTTTTTTGGTAACTATTAAAGAAAAATAACACTTTTAACGGTAATGATTGACGATGATTTAACCTACTAAGGGGCTGTTTGGTTAATTAAGTGTTGAATCATTAAGAAGTCTGAATGGTTTAAGTGTTGAATCATTAAGTTGGACCTCTTAATGGTTAGTTTTCTTATCCCACATTTGTAGGAGAGCCTCATTAAGGTTCAGCCTAGTTCAGTGGTAAATGGGTCAGTGCTTAATGGTTCAGCAACATCTCAAATATTAATGGTTCAGCCTTAACCATTCCATTCAGAAGCTGAAACAAACACGCTGAAAACATGTTTTAGCAAGCGGTTCATATAAATGGAGAAGGTGGCACGGGAAATGTATAATTGGAGGGTAACATATGTAAATTTGAACCGCACCTGTTTAGTTAAACGGATTATTAGGTTTAAACTGAAAATAATCAACCTTGTTTAGACTAAAACCAAACCTATAGGCCGTGATTTCATGTTAGCTTTTTGTCGTGTTAGAAATTGACATTACTAAATTAAATAGGGTTCCTATCGGACTGAATTTTGCAATTCATTTTTAATCGTATTCAAATGTGACAAATAATATTTACACTAAATCTTCAAATTATTCCGTCCTTGTTTTTTTTGGTAACTATTAAAGAAAAATAACATTTTTAACGGTAATGATTGAACCTACTAAAGTTACATGTTTGTGAAAGGAAATAAATATGGATTTATTTTTGGTATTATAATAAATTTGTTGTGGGAAAGAAAATAAATACTTGGTATGGTTTATTGGGTAGGTCGGATAAGGAAGAACGAGGGGTATGTTTGGCAAAACTAGCTGAAGGCTGGTAGCTGTAAGCTGGTAGCTGGTAGCTGCAAGCTGTTAGCTGGAAGCTTTTTAAATATATTTTAGTGTTTGGCAGAGTAGCTGGAGCTTTTAATAAAATGTACAAAATGACCAAAATGGACATAATTAAAAGCTTATAAAGAAAGTTTTTATTTTATTTTTAAAATAGAATGGGTATTTGTGTCATTTACTAATTAAAAGCTTGTAGCTAGTAGAGCTTTTTCTTAAAAGCTACTACTAGTAGCTTTTCACTATAGAGCTTTTTCTCCAACCTAAAAGCTTCCAGCTCCTTCAACCAAACAAGGCTTTTTATTGAGTAGGAGCTTTTTCTTAAAAGCTTAAAACTTGAAGCTCCTAAAAGCTCTTAAAAGCTCCTTGCCAAACATACCCGAGGTGTCATTAGAATTGGTCACGGGTACCCCACTATCAGCACGGTAACACCGTCGTCACCGATGCTAATAGTGGATGCGTGGACCAAATCCTGATTCTAGTTAACAGATTGGAAACCGTGTATTTATTAATTTTGATTTAATATAATTATATTTTTTTTATTTAAACCGTTTTTATTGTTTAAATTGTGTATTTATGGTCACGTTTAAATTTAATTAAAGCATAAAAATAAATTAAAACATAATTAAAAAAAAAACATAAAACATAATTTCATTAAAATTAAACATAATTAAAATACATTAAAACACATTAAAACATAAATAATAAAAGTTTAAAGTTGGCGTAACAGTTGTCATGCCTGGACATGGTCAAACGTGTTGCGGTAAATAGGCGCATAGTCCACCTGGGTGAACTCCACAGCCAACTCCGGCACAATGCCCGGGTGCCGGCTCATGGCACGCTCGTAGCAGATGGTCCACCGATCATATTTTTAGTTGAGATCGGGCCATTTTCGTTGGAGGCTCTCGATTGTGCGATCATTTATGCCGACTTGTTGGTTGAAGACTTTAAGTCGGCCAACACACGGTTCCTGAACCGTGTGCCCTCCCCCAGCCTTGTTGGCGTTGCAAGGCGAGATTGTTTTGTACGTCTTTAACGCACACAACTAGAGTCATTTATTCTTCTTCACTCCAATGCGTCATTTTTAAGGGTGTGGTGTGGGTTTAAACCGTGGATGTTGAAGTGTTTATTCACCACCGTGATATGGTGGTTTATATACAAAAATTCTCAATGGTTTTGCATTGGTAATTCAATTTTCTGACCGTTTTGTTGAGAACGGTTTTAATGCACTTAAATTTTTTTGATCGTGTTGGTGGGAGGGTTATGAGAAATTAAATCAAAATCTGATCGTTTGGTGGTGAATATTAGATATGTATTTAAATGAAAATAAATAAAAGAATCATTGGAGTGCTTCCTCCAAAACTGTGTTTCAGTGAAGTGATGTGGCAGTGCATGGTTAGTTAAAATCAGTGAAATGAAAAAATTCCTAGTGAAGGGCCCTTCCCCCTAAATGTATAAACGAAAACTAATCTATAATGTAGCACGTATGTAGAGGCGGGCTCGTACCTTATCGTACCGGATTGACACCTTGAAAGAACCTAAAACTAGAACCAGGATTGAACTATATATATCTTTACTAGCAGAGTTCATCGAGACAGGGCAGTATGGTGAGCTGGCATGGGGCGTGTGATACATGTGGCACTAGGGGTGTTCATGAGCTGAGCTGAGCCGAGCCAGGTTACGCTTGGGCTCGGATTTGAAATCAAGCTGAAAATCAAAGCCGGCTAGGCTCGACTTGGTCTGGTTTGGCTCGAGTTTAAAAAGAAAAAAGAAAAAAGAAAAAAGCTTTCAAAATTCAATAGTCTTAAATATTATTCAATAATTCAAAATAACACATTAAAAATAAGTTCAACCTAATACATTACAAGCTAAAATCAAGTTCAAGCAAACACAAAATGACTCTCATAATTCAACAAAATATAGTATAAGTTCATCAGCATACGAATTAACCCCTAAGTATTCAATACATGTCCGATTAAACTCCTAAATACTGACCTATTTGAAATCAAAAGCAATATTTAGTTTGCTAATTTGATTAGTTGTAAATGTAAATTTAATCCTAAGCACACAATCTCTATGCTACTATCAACAAATATTGAATATGTAACATGTTCTTCCCTCTTTGTTAGCATTTTATAGTATATTATATGTATATAAAAATAATATATATTAAAAATTAGAATTATCCGAGACAAACCGATCCAGATCGGCTCGTTACAAACTGAGCCGAGCCACACTCACTTTCTAACTGATCCGATCCGGCTCGGCTCAGTTTCAAATTGAGCCATATCGAGCGAAATTTTTTCGAGCTAAATCCAAGCGTGCTCCGAGCCACGAACTTTTTGGACAACCCTACGTCGCACAAGTCGTGATGATTTAGGAACGTCGTTGTGGGGCCGATCGTCCATCCCAAAAGTTTTCGGGGTGCGGTAAGACCATACTGGATGGTCTAATAGGCTTATAAGATGTTATTTTGCATTCGGGCCTTAAGTTGTTTTTATTAGGTTTTAGGTCTTAAAAGCTAAGAAAATCTTGAGAATAGCCATATTGACCAAACAAATAGAGCAAGCTCTATTAGCCTACTAGCTAAATTATTGCCTCCACTTTATACATGTAACTAGGTTAGAGCCCCGCGTGTATACGCGGTATATGTCCATGTCAAATGAAAAAAATTCTATAAAGATCGTAGTATGCAAATTTTATTTATTGAAAGTTACGTATTATAATGCGTATGAATTTTGTTTGATTATCGTAAGTTGAATTTTTCTGATAAGATTTCTAAAAGACTATATCCATATCATAATAGTAGAATAACAAACATAAAATAACAAAAAAATAAAAACATCGGATATGAATACTTACAAAATTGAATGCTGTTGCACAATCAAGTAATTCTGTGTAGAGCAACTGAGATGGATTTGATAAAACTATCTATATAGATGAAGTGCAAAAATGGAAGGCATGTATTAAGACATCAATTAATGCTAATTGATTAAAATTAGCAAAGTTATTGTCCGGGTATTTTAAATAGCATTTATGACTAATTAGAACAGTATAATATACAAAGTCGTATGTGTAAATTGGTAAGTTTCCATTATGTGTTAGTGTTTTGGTGTAAAAAGATTTATAAGTTTTGAAATTCAAAAATAAGATATACGAAATGTGGCTTTTTTGTTTAAACATTTTTACAATTAATAATTATACCTAACGAAATTCAAACGATATTATGGATTGATGTTATATATCAAACATGGTAGTTTACACTTATATATAAGTGTTTTTTTTCCTTATATATTTGTATTATGGAAAGTTTAATTTAAGTATGAATATAGAAAGCGTAATTATGATAAAACATTAATTATGTAGTGCAAATTAGTATTTGAAATTTAAATATTTTCCTAAAATTACTCCACCTATTATGGTTAACCTAAAATTACATTAATTATTTTAATTGATTGACAATCAATATAATTAATACAAAAGAATAAATGTGAAGTAATATTCAAATCTTAAAAATCACATTAAACGTTTAATATGATTTTCAGGATCAAATCTTGGTTTGTGGCCACATGTTAGTAAATATCAGTTTGTGGTGGATGATAATATAGTTTTCAGGATCAAATATTGGTTTCTGTCTCCGATCAAATCATGTATTTATGTTGAAACCAATACATGTATATGAATAAAAAATAATGATTACAACAAGCCCTTACAAACACAATTGTATAATAATATCCAGTTCAAACAATAGAAACAATATAAAAATGAAATCCATATGTATGTTTTTGTACATGATTTACATTCCAGACTGGTTTTGTGCATAAAAAAATCCGCTTGAATGGTTAAGGAAACTTGTTGACTATTGGATGTCAAACATCATCTTCAACAAAAATAAACACCCTTTTTCTTGTGCTAGAGTCATTCAAACGATGATTCAAATGAATATATTAAAAAAAACAGTTTAGTATACCAGAAAATGTTGGATTAAAGAGATGATTTAAATAAACGGGTGTCGGAAACAACTATACTCATAGGGTGTTTACTTTGTATGTAACATGATAATGTTAACAATATAAAATGACTAAAAATAATGCAACATTACCTGGAGTTGCATAAAATGACTAAAAATTATGCAACATATGATGTTAGATAAGAAGGAAGAGTGAAAGATTGGTTAGAAAGAAAATGAAGAATGAGGATTGGAAGTTTGTTTAGGAAGATTGTTGAATGAAATGAAAGGAAGAATGAAAAAACAAAAACAACATATTGGTTTTTATAGCTAGAAATCTCGGAGCTCCATATAGCAATATGGATCCTTTAGGCTCTCGCTAAGTCTCCATTCGACCCGAGATGTATTCAATTATTATATAGATAGATTATTTGATCAGTGTGCATGGTCCTCATACTTTTTTCAGGTCTAGTGACGAGTTTGTAAATACTGCATCTGATGACCCTGTTTAGTTTTTTACTTAGTTTTTTGTTATTGTGTTTTTTATTACAAAGTAAAAAATTCAATGCCTTATTTTGATTGACTCGCCTATTCTCATAATTTTCTGTTAAGAGGTTACCAAAACTACTGAACAAGAAAAAATGTGTGTTTTTTTTTTTCTCAACACAAAGTCTATAATTTAATATTCAAAAACTTAAATAATAAAATAGTAAAATACTAGCCCAAACATGATGTTTGCTCATTAAATGTTTGATATTGTTTGTTTTAGAGTTATAGTCAAATAGTCTTTATGGTTTGGTTATTTTATAACTCCATCTCAAAATCAAATAATTGCTTGAACAGTCCTTGAGTTTCACGAAATAAGTCAAAACAGTCCAATTACTTAACAAGTTTAACTTAATCTCGTTAAGTGAGGGACATAATCGTCAAGTCATCTTCAATATCTTGACTATATATTTATTATATTAATTTGATTAAAAGGAAGAAAACAAAATATGAGAAAAGGGGTGGGAACCGGATTCGAACCCGAGACCTAAGTCGGGTCAGAAACAAGAAACAAAAGACCCAACCACATGGGCTAAACATTTCTTGGGTGTTTCTTTTGTTTTTGAAAATTTTTTTAACTTATAAACTGACTCAATCACCTTCCCCAATTACGAGCCCTAAAACCCAAGTTTTCTTGTTGTTTCAAATCAAATTAATAATCAGAGCCAATAGAGGCTATGATTCGGACTACAACAACAAACATGAGGATGGATTTGATTAGGAGTTACAAATTGCAAAGAGATCCAAACGTCGAGTCAAAATAAAGTCAACCATGGTGTAATAATTGTAAAAGATAGAATGGGAGTGAGATTTGAGAGAGGGGAATGATGTTGAGAGGATTATGAACATTGA
>JAUTDX010003630.1:0-37972 GCA_030844895.1 Ambrosia x helenae | reverse complement strand
TGAGGGGGCAAAAAAGCTAAATTTAAAAGCGAAGTGCCTCGCTTTGGCCAAAGCGAGGCGCTTCGGATCAAATTTTTATTTTGGGGTGTTTTTTGATGTTTTGAATTGGTTTTTTATTATTTTATTTTTTTAATATAATTATTTAAAAAAGTTAAAAAAATATTAAAAAACAAAGTAATAACCCTAATCAAACGTCTATATAGGCGTTTTCGATTTCAAATGAATCAACGACTTAAACTTGACATCATCAACAACGTATAGTCAAAGATTTTAACACAAAACAAAGTAATAACCCTAATTATACTATCATTAATACCTCCAAAAGTGGTTTTATTATTTTGTTTATTCATTAACTTCCGGGAAAGATACAACATTAATCTTCGTTATCCTGTATCATCTCTTAACATGCTTGGTAACAGAGAGGAATACTTTCTTCTTTTGTTGTACAATCGTTGTTAGTTATTGTTTACATTCCAATCGATTTCAAGTATGTTGTACTGGTTATGGAAAGAAATCAACAGTCGGATCGGTGTGACCAGGTTTTTGTAACACCCCGGTTTTAGGGCCATAATTTTTTCGCTAAATATTATTGATATATAAATAATTATCTTACGCGAGTGCTCGTTACGTAAACGGACTGACACCCGTTAACGACCCGCTCGATTTTTCCTTGTGATTAGTCACTAGGGGAGGACACTTGTCCTCCCCATGACTAACCAACACACAACCACACAATACGTGGCTTATTATTATCCATCAAAGAACAATTATAAGAACCCTCAAAACCAATTAATCTTACCATTTACAACACACACACGCCTTATATGAGAGAGAGAGAGATGAGCAGGAGGGTTCCCAACCACCGTGTACGGTGGAATTCGCGGCGGAGCACGGTGGCGACACTCTGAAAACTTGGTGCGTGAGCCACCTCTACCCTATAAAACGGAGCATGGATAAGCTACTAGTGGTAATGGATTGGCCTTACGAATGATAACGGTAATTTAGCCAAACACAACAGAGATGACGATCAAGATTCTAGATGGATTAACCGATAACGGACATCTGGTTCGGGATTGCGAGTGAAGTAGCTGATAGAAGTAGTGAAGTGGTGGAATATATAAGGTAGTCTCGGGTCTCGGAAGTCGGAATTGATGGCTGGTTGTTTGTTGTCATGCAGCGGTGGAGTCGACCTAGTAGAAACAGTAATAGCTTTGGACTTTAGAATGATGATGAGGATTAGAAAAAGGTTAATAATAAACAATGGTTAGAGGTGGATGATTGCGGATGTGTAGATGGAGAGTTATTATATCAATAGCTTATATGATCAGTAATAAACTTTCGGAGTGGAGTGTTTGGTCATGGTTAAGGTTGGGTCAACACCCGACAAGAGCCGGTCAATGAACCCGATGATTCAGCTAGCAAAGGACGCCAGAGGTATAATCGAAACCCGATCACTTGTCGACTATAGATATATAATTATAAACCTTTACATGTTATATAGCGTTGCGTGTTGGGACTTGACGAGCTTGTATGAACCATAGCCAACCTATGTTAAAACAATACTAGTTCGGACACATTGGATTAGATATGCGAATCTGGACAACTCAGGGTATCGAAATAGAATTTGAGTAGATCAACATGTATTAAGAAATATCATAGAAACTCTTAAGTTGAGACGGACAAGGATTTATAACCAAAGTGTACAAACTTATACACGGAAGCGAATATGGCCTTAACGACTCGAATATTAATATTTGGATACAAGTTTGTTACCCCTATTAGTTATTTTTAATTACCACCAGTATTCTAAAAACTATAGTTACCAATACTACTATCATGTTCACCATTAACTTATTATCATTATTATTATCCTTATTACATCTATGATAACAACTAGTGTTATTTTTGACACTTCAGTTTCACTAATGATTCTTATAAATATCGTAAATATCACCATACTATGATTTGTACATAAATTAGATTCTCATCTATATAGACTTGTGCATAGGAACCAATAAGTTTAGATGAACCTACGATCAACAATAACAAGAAGTTTCATTAACAACCAAAGGTTCTAGCTCGACCACACGTGTAATCGCGATGTACGTTACACGTACTAATGTTTATAAATTCTAGTAGGATCTTGCAAGTGATCGATAGGTGGGCTCTCGACTTGGAATATCATGTGATCGTGTGACTTGATGAGATACCATTAATAAAGGTGAGTTCGTGTGCTTCCCCTTTTTCTGTTTTACTATTTTGGGTGAACATATGTTTGTACGTGTAAACTGTTTGTGTAAACTTACTTGATGTGACAAGGGGCTCCCGAAACCAGATGCACACTCATTAACCCAAGGGAGTTGGGCCACTTAATATGTGGGTAGTACTGCTTGGGGAATCCCCCACGCACAGTGGATCCGGAAGCCCGGAAAACCCTCCACTGAGGTCTGCGGACCGTTGCGGCATATATTATGCCGTAGGGAATCCATAATGGGAGTAGATGGATTCCGTGTTAGGATTGAGGTGTGATACTTGTACATCACCATGTGTTAAAACTGTTTGAACTGTGTAAACTTGTTTTTGAACTGTTAAACTGTTTTGGATTCACTTAACTACTTACACGGACTCACCAGCGTAATTGCTGACCCAAACTCTTTTTAAGCATGTTGTTCAGGTACTGCATTCGGATGATTATGAAGCATACGGATTATGTTCATATGATGCGGATTAGAGGTGATGATGATCACTAGATGACTTTGATAGAAGATTCGGACTATAAGTGTTGCGGATTAGAGCATTAGAGATAAGCGTTGGTAGAAGTATGGAACGACTAGTGGATTACAAACCGCCAGCTGCTTCGACGACCGCCGCGTCTCGTCCCTGCAATAGATATTAGTTTATTTTATATCTTGTATATATAATATTTGGAACTAAATAGTTGTATAAATATTTAATATTAGTCTATCGTTGCTTCCGTTGTGCAAGTCTGTTACCAAACTATCGTAACGTTCAGCCCCCCTCCTGGCCGGGTTGTTACAGTTGGTATCAGAGCAACGGTTGTAACAAATAGGATATCTCCAGATATCCTACACCACACCAGGAAAACTTAGAGAACTTAGCGTTTAAAACTCTAAGACTATCTAGTTAGGAGATGCCACGGAATTACATATGACTGGACCAGAGTATGAAACGAAATAAGTTAAAACTTGAGTACCTGAACAGAAGAATGCTTACATGGACTTAGAATTGATTTAACTAGTTAAACGAGCGTTGTTTGGTACAAGAATGATGACTACCACGGAGATTATTAGAATAATTCCGTGAGGTAAATTGACGGTTACATTTGACGTCGTGTAATTGTGAATTTACAGGCACGAAAAAGTTCTAAGAAATTCGAAGAGTCGCCAAGATCAGAAGTGTCAACTAGGATTACCAATGACTTATGTGAGGAAAATGGACTGTGTTAGAGTCGTAAGCAAATATATGATACAATTATGTAAGTAAAGTACATGTTTAGAACTTGATATACTTGATACGACTGGACGTGTCAAGATAGTATATACATATGTGACCATATGTGACCATATTTAGACTCATGGTACTAGTTGTGATTGACTAATCACATAGCATAAATGGCAACTTTGATTTAGAAATATACATATATAAGTGTAACTAATACCTAAGGAATAACTTTATACTATGTGACTAACCTTTTTCTTGACTAAGTTGTGAGATAAATAAAAAGTCCAGGATAAGGTATCGTGATAAAAAAAAGAATCAAGGACACTTGGACGAGGATGGATACGGCTTGTTAGCGTCGATCCGACTGTTGATTTCTTTCCACAACCGGTACAACGAACTCTGTATGAGAGTCGATTTCCCTTTTGCGGATGACTAACAAAGAGATGGTCTTTTTGATGAATGTATTATTCACAAATATTTTTCATCTTTCCCTATGCGGGTGACTAACAAAAAGATGGTATTTTTGATGAATTATTCACAAATATTTCCATCTTTCCCGTTATTTTATTCACAATTATTTTCCATCAAGTTGATACAAGTTGGTGGTTATTATTTTGTTTTTTTAAATTTTCTTACAATAATTATATTAAAAAAATAAAAAAAAATAAAAAAGTAATTCAAAACACCAAAAAACAACGAAAAATAAAACTTTGATTCGAAGCGTCTCGCTTTGGCCAAAGCGAGCCACTTCGGGTCACAAATCACCTTTTTCTTACCTCGTACCGAGGTAGTTAAAAAAGTAACCAAAGCTCATCGCTTTGGCCAAAGCGAGGCGCCTTGAGGGGGGTGAAAATAGAAGTGAGGGTTTTTAAGGCCTCAAGGGGCGCTTAACTGATTATGTTTTCACTTCACTGATTTCTACCAATCCTGCATTGCCACATCACTTCACTAAAACACTTTTTTGTAGGCAACACTCCACTGATTCTTTACCCAACTAAACAAAGGAAACAAATTCGTTTTATAATAATAATAATACTCCCTCCGTCTCAATTTAAATGTCATACTTTCCTTTTTTGTTTGTCCCAGATTAAATGTCCCTTTCCCAAAAATAGAAATGTAATTTTCAATTTTACCCATAAAAAACAAAACACAATCACCACTTTTGAGGATATTATTGTCAGTTTACCACATACAAGCAAAAGATTTCTTAAAATATATGTATTTTGAACTAGGACATTTAAATTGGGACGGAGGGAGTAATAAAAAGAGATTAAAAGCCTCTCGTGAGTTTTAGTTAAAAAAGAAAAGGAAAAGAAGAGTAGAAAATGAATGAGTTTGATTTGGTTTGTCCCACATTGGCGGGGAGATGGAAAATGAATGAATTTATAAGGTGAAACCAAATGGAAGAGATTAAATTCTTTGTGTTACATTATACTCTGACACCTACCCGCGCGCGCAGGGGGGTGCAAAAAATGGGTTCTGGTTCGGGAAAAATTCTTGAACCAATGCGACGCCCGCATCTGCGGACACGAATGCAACTCGAAAAACCCGGGTCCACGTGACGCTGGTTTTTGTTGATTACCGTTTTTATTTTTTTTTTTAATTATTGGAGTAAAGGAATAAAAAATAATAAAATTGTGTGAAAGTTTGTGCTACAACCGTGAACCAGCACGGTAACTAGAACCCGAATTTGGTCCACAGGACCACTACCAGCAGGGGTGGCGGCGATGTTACCATGCTGGTAGTAGGATACCCATGACCAATTCTGGTTGCGCCCCGTCCCCAAATATAACCAACCACCCGCTGCCGCGTACCTGTAACCAACATATCTTCAAGGTGCTCTTTTTCTTCTGTTGCCGTCTTGTTTTCAGACACCCTCCTCTCCTCTCTTCCATTTATAGTCATCACTTTTTTTTTCTTTAAATTTCTTCCTTCTTATTTCAACCTATTTATACTCATATCCACCTCCATTATCATCCATTATCGTCTGAATAAACAAACAAACAAACAACGGTTTTTATTATTATTTTTTTATTTTTATACATAAATTGACGATTTCGAATGCTTACGTCAGCATCTAGTCATCACAAATTCAACCCTCTGACTTTTTTTTATCTGTAAATTTCCTTGTTATTTCGACATATTTATACATATATTGTTAGGTATCAAATAGTATAGGGACTAGACGGTAATTGTCTAATAGTTAGGTAGTTGTATTGTGTATAAATACATGTAATAAGGGTGAATAATAGTAGCTATTGATTTGGATTATCCCTCTCCTCTCTTGTGTTTCTTCCTAATTCTCTAGCTCTTTCTCTTGATTACCATTTGTTCGTAACAAGTGGTATCAGAGCCGTCGAACCTTTCGACCTCCGACCACCATCTATTTGCCAATCACCACCGTAACCAACCACCACCACCATAATTCACTGTAAAACACCCATTTTTTTTAATCCCGTCCGGTTACATTTCTAATCATTTGCCGCCATTTTTCAATCACTTTTTGTTTCCATATTCATCCTATCTCTTTCTTCCAGTCTATTTCTTTCTTTTCCTTCCATTCTATTTCTTCGTTTCATTTTTTTTTTATTCCATTCAGTTCAATCATTTTCGTTCTATTCATTCCTTCTTGTTCATTCTACTCTGTCCAATTGGTCAGATTCAGTTTCATTGAAATTCTTGAATTCAGTATATGATTCAAGAATTAGGGTTTTTTTTACTATTCAAGCATTCAATTAGCAGTATCAGAAGCTGTTTCCACCGATTTCTATAACAATAAGAATGGTGTTCTTGTGTTCTTGTGGGGGTCTGATTTGGGAGAACAGAGTTCATGTTTGTGGATCTCTTAGGTGTTCTTGTGGTGCAATAAAATTTAATGCAGAGGTCATTGTTGTGTTATACACCCAATTATTCAGTACCACCTACTAATTGGGAACTGTATAGCGGATATAGAAGCTCTGATGAATGGATGGGATCGACAACTTGGGGAAAACGTAGCCCTAGTTTGTTCAACACCAAGAATCAAGAAAAGAGCATTCTAAATGTTGCGTCATCCATGGAAGATATCAAGAACCTTCAGCAAACAGGTTCATTTCAAGACTATTGTAAGTCATTCGATTTTCTTCTTACAAAGGTAATTGTGAGTGAGGATTACGCCACAAATCTGTTTGTGGAGGTCTGAATTCAGAAATTAAATGTTGGGTTAAGTTTTTAGGGCCAAAAACACTTAAAGAGGCCTATGAAATGGCAAATAAACATAATAATTTTCTTACCTTTCTCAATAGTGCTAAAGAAGTCAAGAAGGTAGTTGATCCGTCGGTTAGTGTAGATTTTGATGAAAAAGTTAGTGTGGTTGATGTTAAACATTCATTAGATGATAAGAATGGGGATGTTATTGATTCAAAAGAAGGAATTAAAGAAAATGTAAAAGAAATGTTTGGGAATGTTATTGATGATGATATTTTAGAAGGAAATGGATATAAGGATGAGGCTGCATTTAAGGCGTTCGTTGAAATGCCTCAAGGGTTTAACTATGAATTGAATGTTGAGGTGGGAAATGATTCAAGGAAAAGTGAAAAAATGATGATGTTAGTAAGGTAAGGAGATAATAAAAGGAAATGTAAATGAAATATATGGTAATGTTTTAGATGATGCTATTGATGTTTGGGAAATTAAGGAAGAATCGGATAATGATTTGGATGTCGAGGTGTTCAAAAAGACTGGAAATAATAAGGGTAGGCAGCTCATTGTTTTCTGATATTGCTACTTACGAAAATGATAAACATGGAATTGATGCTTCAAATCAAGTTATAAATGTTCTTAATGATCATTTTAATCAAGTAAGAGGTGTAGATGGAATTTATACATGGCATAAATGGAAATCTAAAGTTTTGAAGTTGATACAAAATTTGTGGCCATTTCCATTGGATGAATTTAGTATGAAGATCAAACTGATGTTAAGATGGGTAATGAAATGGCACTCACAAAAAGCTCCAACAAGGCTGCAAATTAATCCGACAGTGAACAAAATGGTTGTGGAAGTTATAGAAGTTTTGTTTTCTGATCAGTCAGAAGTTGTAATGATCAGAGCTGAAGCAGTAGGCAGAATTTACTATGTTGTTTTACAGCCATGCTTAGAGTTGGTTTTCATCATGAATGTGGATTGTTTGAAAAGGAAAGTATTCATGTGGCTCAAGTGGAAATTTAAAGTATTGGTTGGGGAGTATATGTTGAACATTGGACAGCCAAATTGATGTTGCTAGTGATGATCATCATAGGTTGTTGTCACACAACTTGTGAGTATTCATGGTGTGGCTGCAGTCGAGAAAGATGATGGGAGATGGATAAATATATGGAGATGGTTAAGAAATGTATTAAAAAAGAATGTGTAGAAATAATTCTTGAAGATCACGTGTCTCCAAAAGATTTTTTTTAAATTAAAAGGTCAACATGCTTGAAGGTTGGGGCAAAACACCAATACTCACTTCTCTAGAGCTGGAAGAATTTTGGAAACAAAATTGTAACATTCTCTTTCTAGAATATGGTGATGGATAACAATTGTGATAGTAAGCTCAGGTCAGCAAGCTAAGATTGATACGGCACGATCTTCTGATGCTATTTCAGGGATTATAAATCAATTATCAAGACTTGATGCAGCACGATTTTTTTTTTCAGTTTGCTGTTGCTAGTTTTGAGTAGATTTTTTTTTTGTTTGTTTTTGAATTTGACTTTTGAGGACAAAAGTCTTTTAAGGGGGAGTAATGTTAGGTATCAAATAGTATAGGGACTAGACGGTAATTGTCTAATAGTTAGGTAGTTGTATTGTGTATAAATACATGTAATAAGGGTGAATAATAGTAGCTATTGATTTGGATTATCCCTCTCCTCTCTTTGTGTTTCTTCCTAATTCTCTAGCTCTTTCTCTTGATTACCATTTGTTCGTAACATATATTCAGCTCGAAGACCGTCGATTAACGTGTGAACGAAGAAACAAAGTGTTTTGATTGCTTGAAGTTTGAATTTTGAAGGTTATTAGGGTTTTTGTTTTTATAAAAAAAAGAGGAAATTGATGGAAACAGGTGATGCAACGAATTCGGATGCTTACGTTAGCAGTTCGTTAAGTGAATCGTCTCAGACGACGTCGTTTCCTGTAGTTAGGTTCTTACAAGCTCCTGTTACTACTTTGTTTGAATACTCTGGGTTTTTGAGACCTAGGTTAAGTAATGATGAATCAGAAACCTTGAGTTTGATTAATAATAATAATAATAATAATAATAATAATAATAATAATAATATTAATAATGATAATTTGAGTGATTCAGTTGGTGTGAGTGGTAATGGAGATGGGGGTAATAGTGAGGGGGATGTTTCGATTCGGATAATGGGGGATGGGGAGCAGGAGGAGAGTGCTGGGGATGGCGGTGGAGAGTCGGTCGGGTTAGGTGGAGAGAGGGAGGAGGCTGATACTAGTGATAGTGGTGGTGGGAGTGGAAATAGTGATTCAGTGAATCAACAGAGGTATGATTTGCAGCAGGTTTCGAGGTGGATTGAGCAGGTGCTTCCGTTTTCGTTGTTGTTGATTGTCGTCTCATTCGCCAGCACTTGCAAGGTAGTTAAGGATCACAAACACAAGTTATGTTTTTGAATTTGAATTGGTTATATGTTTGATGGAACTTGGAAGTTGTTTTTGTTTGCATTTTTTAAGGCATTTATGTATTTTGATACAGTTGATAGTTAGGATTGAATGTGAGGCTGATAGCAGTAGACTAAAATTTGAGCTTCGTTATGTCATTTGGTTAGGTGTGAAGATTTTGATTAAGTTTGCGCACTTACCTGCCTTGATCTTCTTTATGGTCTATAAATATGCTTTACTCTATGGGATTCGGAGTTACATTATGCGTTCTTTGCATGGTTTAAATAACTTGTCGATTTTTGAATTTCATTATTCATTGGTTTGGAAAGTGTAAGGTGCTCAGAGGCGTTTTAGACTCAAAAGTTGAGGCGTAAGGCAAGAGCTTTGTGAATGCACGTTGCCCTATGTACAACCAAATTAAGCTTTATGTACAATTAAAAACTGCATCTCTCTTATCTTTTTTACAATCTCTTCATCCTTTAGGTCATTTTTACATATCAGCTTTCTCTAGACCGTATATTTGACCAGTTTTGACCCACATGTGCATGAAACGCCGTCTCGTGCCCAAGGCGTGCTTTTTAAAACCATTGTTTGTTTTTTTCTTTTGGAGTTGTATTTGGACTTCAGATCTTATGTTAATTATATATCAATGGTTGGTTGTAGGTTTCTTTGTAACAATCTATGTAACCGCTTTCATGTACAAGTCAAATGATATTCTACGAAAGCAGACAGCTTTAAAGGTATGACTAATTGAATTCTACTAAAATCAAATGATGCGATTCATGCGAACCACTCTTTAGTCATCTTCTAACAAGTTTAATGATTGGTGAATTTTGTAGGGGGAGAGAAGATTATCTGTTCTTATTGGCTATAGTATGATCTTTATGTTTCATGTGGTTGGAGTCTACTGGTGGTATCAGAATGACGATCTTAGCTATCCCCTGTTCATGGTTCCACCAAAAACAATACCGCCATTTTGGCATGCTATATTCATAATAATTGTAAATGGTATGAACTTTGAAATTAATTCAATTTATTGAAGTGTTTTTTTACTCGATCAGTCATAACTCATAAGTTTATAAACAATTTATTGCTTGCAGATACAATGGTCCGGCAGGCAGCTATGACTTTAAAGTTGGTGCTGCTTATGTACTATAGAAATGGCAGAGGCCATAATTTCCGTAGGCAGGTAAAGTGATGTAATTTAATATATGTACCATAAGAATGCAGGGGTTATAGCTTATAAGTTATAGAAAATCAAGTAAATGGCCATTTTGACTGTGAACTTTACTCAACTAGGCATTTGACTATATTTTCTAAACGTAACTATTTGAATGGTTAAAATAGTTATGCGTTTCTTTATAAAAGTACATCCATTCAGAATGTAGACACGTTAAACCATAACGAAATTTAACTTTTTAAGGCCCAAATTGTGAGAATATGTCCTTGGCCGTTTCACCGAGAAGGGCCAAATAGAAGTCTGAATTCCATGGAAATGTGACATCGTTTGGTTGGTTCCGTCCTTGGCCGCGTAAATGTAGCTAGCAAGTGCCAAAAAAGCATGATTTTTGCCAGGAACTCCCTAATAGGCATGATTTTTGTTTTGGGGCACATGTGAACTCTGATTGGATAAATTTTTATAGAAAGTCTTTCTTTGAATGATCAAATGTCATTTCAAAATATAGTCGAAGGGCTATTTTGGAAAATTGTTTGGTCAAAGTGTCCATTTATGTGATTTTCTTTTTAAGTTGACATAATTTTATAACTTACAATTGTTGGTATTTAGGGTCAGATGCTGACACTGGTAGAGTACACATTGCTGTTATACCGTGCGTTCTTGCCTGCTCCAGTTTGGTACCGATTCTTTTTGAATAAAGAATACGGGAGCCTGTTTTCTTCTTTGATAACAGGGTTATATTTAACCTTTAAGCTTACATCAGTAGTGGGGAAGGTATGCAGTCAAGAATTTCAAACTTTTTTTTTTCAATCAGTATATTCGAGTCATTGAGTGAATTAATATATTTTCTCTATCTTCCTGTAGGTTGGATCCTTCTATGCTGCGTTGAAGGCTTTATCACGAAAAGAAATGCATTATGGGTCATATGCAACACCAGAACAGGTGTAATATCATTTTTGACCATCTTATTTGGTCAAGGAACAAGGATGTGCTACACGAATGACTTGACAAAATTGCAAAGTTTTGATCCCAACTTAGCTTTCTGCCATTAGTAACTATTACAAAGTGTCAAACCTTGTGGGATATTTTTGATATTCAACTGATAATCAAAACTTTGAAGTTGTCAAGTGTCAAACCTTGATATTGTTGTATACTGTCCTATGTTTTTGTTTTCATGTTTTTTGTTTGTTACTAGCAGGTAAATGAGGCAGGTGACATGTGTGCCATATGCCAGGAAAAGATGCAGGCCCCTATATTGCTGTGTTGTAACCACATCTTCTGTGAAGACTGTGTTTCAGAATGGTTAGATTCTCGAACTATACAAGTACATACACATACACATACACATAGTACACATAGATAGAGGGGTGTGCACGTGTAATTCTTAAGTATCTTTTTGATTAACAAACAACGCTGACATGCCACATAAGTGTAAATTCCCAACATTATATTACTCGGAGCCAGTGTTTTACTATTTTGCTTTAACCCATTTTGACATGAATCCAGTCGGAACAGTTACTAACCTGACCCGCCCATTTTGCAAGGCTTACTATTTGTCAATTATATTCAACATACGTTTAACTTTTTATTTTAGAAACACCTTTTTAACTTTTTTTGGGTACAAATTGTGTTTAACAAGTTGTTCTATTTTTTAGGTTTGAAAGAGAGAGGACGTGCCCTTTATGCAGAGCTCTAGTCAGACCAGCTGACATACGTTCGTTTGGTGATGGTTCTACTAGCCTTTTCTTTCGGTTGTTTTAAAATTCAAATATCACCATTCACCACCCAGGTTTCTGCATGGCTGTTGATGTTTTCTTCGGGTTACTGCTCTTCGCCATGGAGTCTGCTTGGTTAAGCCTCAATCCTAGCCAGGGTTATGGTAATTCTTTTCATTTTCTTCTCAAGTTGTACAGCTGAGCTTCTGATATGTCGCACTCAGAAATACAATATGCAAGAGGATTCTTTAATGCCTGCTATTTGCTTGCATTTGTTCATAGTGAAAAATTGGCAACAAAACTAGTGATTGATAGTAAGATGGAGTCATTCCACTTATTACCATAGTTTGTAGTTTGACTTTGAATTGAAAAATGTTATATATAGACGTGTGTCAATGCTTGGTCAATTGAGTCAAAGACTAGTGTCGTTCTGGTTTAGCCTGCATAGCCTAGCATGTAAAGTAGCAACCACCCTTTGAGACGGGTTTAAAGAGTGTGTGTTTTTAGCATATGGATCTACGGTGTGGTGATTTCATTGTGATTCATTCAAAGGGTTAAGTTTGACATGTTAGGTCAAATGCGTTTTCCACACGGGTCAATGGTATAGTAATTTCATTCTTATTCAAAGGGTTGAGTTTGACATGTTAATCTTTTGATCAACAGTAAGTTGTCAATATCATCTGGACTACAAAACTATATTTATCATATATAGTCTGGGAAAAAAATCATTGAAGGCGGACAAATACTGCACTGACCTCAGTGTCGTATGGGATTTCTTCGGCTTTTTTTTATGTATGTGGTTGGAAGTTTTCTCTTGATCTACGCCTCTTACCTCAGGAAGAAGCACATAAAGCGATTATTCTTCATTATCTCATGATCAATCGATTCAAATTCGATACTCATGTATACATCATCAATAAGAACAAGGTCTGAACTCTGAACAAGTGTTGATTTATGCTGATTTTCTTGTTCATTTTTATTGTCATGTCAGTTTCATTACTTCTTGCTATATCTTGATTTAAAGCATCATTTCGTGTGTTCCAATTGGAGTAAAATGATCATAGAAACCAGATCGTCTTTTGTAGTCACATAACTATCTAATTGTCCTTAATCCAATTCAACCTATCGTATTTTGTTTAGGCAATCTGGAATCTATATTTTAGATATTGGGTGAGATCTATATTCTCAATAATGAACGTACATACCTTTAAAAGTCGAGTTATGAAGTTCATTACTTTCACCTTACATTAACATCCTTCTAATTTATGTAATTATGTTGCATGTCTTATTAATCAAGATTTTACCACACTACTCGAGTTAAGTATTATCACACATTAATATCACCTAAACTAACACATAAGCACATAATGGGATATAATAACATCGACATTTTAATTAACCTTATTTACCTAAAAGCCAACCAAACAACACATAGCTTAAATGCTTCATCTATTGTTATAATTAATCGAGTTAAGCGTTTACACCATTTTAATAAAAGCCAACCAAACAACGCACGTTTGTCTCCTCAGATCCAACCATCTTTGTTGGATCGGAGGACAATCACCGGCATGCGCGTTACACGCCTGTTTCCAAGGCTGGGTCACTGTTTCTGTACTGCCTAGGGACAACTTTTTTAGTCGGTCTAGTTACCGGAGGTCATCCCGGCTTATCATTGGCCGATTGAGGATGAGGTGGAGGTGGTGCAGGGTCCGATCGAGGAGGAGTTGCCGCCAGAGGACCTAGAGCCACGAGGCCCACCTCAGTACCCACAATACGTTTACCGAGGCGTCCCTCGTGAGCTTACAAAGAGGATTCATCGTATGGTGTGCAATATCCAGGATCTTCCTCGCGACCAGGACACTACTCTTAACTGGGTGAGATGGATAGCTAAGTTTGAGGTAGAAAGGAAACGCGCTGCAGGTTTAGAGCCCAGACCACCACCACAGCCACGGCATTATCCAGATGACCCAGATGATCATTAGCTTGTATTGTGTATGTTTTGTATTCGGTTGTATTTTGACTTCTTTTGTATGAACAACTTATTTGATATCTATATTTAGTTTCAGTTATTTATGCCTATGATGTTTATTTACAGTGTTTAATATTGCTTGATCGGTTATTCAATTACAATCAGTTTCAGTTATTTGTGTTTGTGATGTTTATTTACAATGTTTAATAGTGCTTGATCCGTTATTCAATTACAATCAGTTTCAGTTATTTATGTTTGTGTTGTTTATTTACAATGTTTAATAGTGCTTGATCATTTATTCAATTACAATCAATTGCGGTTATTTATGTTTGTGATGTTTATTTACAATGTTTAATAGTGCTTGATCAATTATTCAATTACAATCAGTTTCGGTTATTTATATTTGTGTTGTTTATTTACACTGATATGCCACGTATTGTTCTATATGAGTCATATTGTGACTTATGGCTCGTATTGGCTAATACATGGCATATCAAGGCCATGTATTAGCCCTGATACGTGGGTTGGAAAGTGATATGGAGTATGGTATGAATTCAGCCTAAAAACAAAAATGATATGCCTCGTATTAACTAATGTGTGACATATCAATACGAGGTTTTCAACACTGAGTGTGCAACTTTTAGGTCCAATACGTCTTAGTATTGACCAATACAAGAACTTTTAGTGTCGAATTAGATTTTTAGGGTGACAAAAGAACAAAAAAAAGAAAAAAAAAATACTCCACCAATATCCTAATCCTAAATTGTAATAAACAAAGAGGGTGCAGGCAGGCCGTTTGTTGTAACTGATTCAAAAGTATATTCAATCAGTCAATCTTCTTCTCGATGACTATGAGCATGCCTGTAGCATATAATAATCACTTCACATTATATGACCGGCCGGTTTTTCTTGAGGTCTGAATCATTCAACATTCAGACTGTTTGTTTCAGCATCTGAATGGAATGATTAAGTGCTGAACCATTAAGCTAATAAGGGATGCTGAATGATTCAGCTCTTAACCATTCAGAGCTTCTTAACCATTCAGACCATCTTAATGATTCAGCACTTAATCAACCAAACAACCCCTAACAGTGTTTGATCAGTTATTCAATTACAATCAGTTTTAGTTATTTATGTTTGTGATGTTTATTTACACTGATATGCCACGTATTGTTCTATATGAGTCATATTGTGACTTATGGCTCGTATTGGCTAATACATTGCATATCAAGGCCACGTATTAGCCCTGATACGTGGGTTGGAAGGTGATATGGAGTATGATATGAATTCAGCCTAAAAACAAAAATGATATGCCTCGTATTAACTAATGCGTGACATATCAATACGAGGTTTTCAACACCGAGTGTGCAACTTTTAGGTCCAATACGTCTTGAATTGACCAATACAAGAACTTTTAGTGTCGAATTAGATTTTAGACCATGTGTAGTGGGGGGCTTTATGGGGCTCCATGTATAAAGCCCCTCATCCTGATTGGTCCACGTGGCTGCTGAGTCAGCATGGAGAGAGAAACTGAAAAAGGGGTGTAGTGGTGGGGCTTTATATATAAAGCCCCTTTTAATATTTTATTATATCTTTTAAAATAAAAAAATAATAAACAAATAATAAAAAGAGAGAGGGGATGAGGTGGCATGCTCTGATTGGTGGGGTTTTTTTTCTTCCGGGCGTTTCCTCCATAGCGCGAGGCTTGATTTTTATAGCATGGAGCCCCCCGTAGCGGTGTTGGGGGGCGCTATATTTTTTTGGACTCCATAACGCCTCCACTACGGAGGCTCTTAGGGTGACAAAGAACAAAAAAAAAAAAAAAAATACTCCACCAATATCCTAAACTGTAATAAACAAACAGGGTGCAGGCAGGTGGTTGGTTACAGTCCAACTGTTCTCCAGTTCTTGCCGTTTGTTGTAACTGTTCTCCAGTTCTTCTTCTCGATGACTATGAGCATGCCTGTAGCATATAATAATCACTTCACATTATCAGACCGGCCGGTTATTCTTAAATCTCCGGCGGTTGAACCGAAGAAACCAGTGCTACAGTTCGAAGTCGTGAGAAAAAACCGGTTATTAATCAAAACTGCAGCTTCTTCTTCGTTTACCGGCTCTGGTGCTGAATATTCTGGTAATTAGTTTATTACTCACTTCACTCCATTACTGGTTATTGTTTTTTTATATATTTTTTAAAATTAGGGAAATTTACGGTAAAGTGTTAGGGTTGTTATGAAGTCTGTGTGAAAATTAGGTTTTGTTTATGGTTGAATGGGTTTCTAGAGATGATTGTGATGTAGCTAACGTAAATGAATATGTTACTGAACGTTCACGAACATGAATTGAATGGAATTTCTTGTTCATGTTCGTTTATTTAACTAATCGAACGAAATTTCTGGTTCATAACAAACGGACTTAAATGAACTTCCTGCAGGACGGTTCACAAACTGTGCACCGAATATTTGGTTTGTTTACAACTCTAGTCTTTTGGGTTGAGTATGAGTTCTCTTGTTTGGGCTGTAAATGTTGTTCCAAAAAAAGATGTAGAGTATCTGTAATGACATAATGTGAAACAAGAGGCAGAATTAGAGAAACCTTATATTTTAGCTAATTGGTACTTTTTTTAAGTATATGATGATGGCATCAACATATGGGTATTAAACGGTATATACATAGTTTAAAAAAAACTGCCGAGGCGCCTTATGGGGTTATTTTGTAAGTGCGCCTCATGGGTTTTGATGTGCTCTTTTGATGTTTTAGACTTCTTGTGTCAATTTCAAAAATTCCATGTCTTTTTGATGTGTGTTTTTGATGAGTTTGGTGATGAAATTAGTCAGTGTTTTATTTTTTATAAGATATAAAATTTTTATATTTATCTTTTGATTTCGCCTCGATGCTTACGCCTTGTGAGGCAAAGGGAAAACGCCTTGAGGCTCGATTATGTTTTTTTTTATACTTTGGGTGTAGATTGGCTTAATTCGAATTGAATCTTGTTCAGTTCAACAAATGTGATTATTTAGGGTGGATGCTCAAATTGCGACTAGAAATTATATGTGTTAGGATGTTAAAGTTTGTATACTATATTAGTATAAACATGTAATATACATGTACAACAAAAGTTATGCTTCCATCAAAGCTTCTTTACTAAGTTATTACAGTTTCACTAGATGGATCTCTTCAACCGTATTTTCTCTCACTAGTAGAAGCAAAGGTAGATTTAGATCACTCTTCTGAAGCAAATAAATCACGAAGAGGATTAATAAGTCTAAAATCTTATAGAACTTAGAAATGAAGTAGCAAATCATGTAACTGCTGCACGTATTAGTTCCTGATAGCCGATGAACTTCCAAAACGTAGATAGCAAAACGGGATACAAAAAAATGCTTTGAATATTTAGTGGAACAGATTGTTAGATAAGAAAACCATGGTTTAGATTATCAAAGTTTAAAAGAACGGAAACGAGCCTCGAGGCGAACCGAGGCGTAAGCCCGAGGCACAGTAAAAAAATCATCATCATCATACTCAGTTAATCCCACCTATAGCAAAGCTAAGGTAGGGTCTGAGGAGGGTAAGATGTAGACAGCCTTACCGCCCTTACCCCTAAGAATAGAGAGGCTGCTTCCAGTGAGACCCCCGACTCGATGTGGTTTGGTATCAAGCCTTGGACATAAGGCACTGAACACTTATCAATCAGGACAAACCCGATTGGTGCATGTACCCCTTTGTCTTTTGGCTATCAACGCCACCACATGATGCATGATTAACCGTTCGTCGTTTTTAACGTTATTTTCACGAAATTAGTAAAATAACGTTAAAAATAGTGCAACTTTACTTTTGCCCCCGAGGGCCACACATATATACATTATATGTGCACGCCGTAAGTGGGGCGTTGCACAGTAAAAAAATAAACATAAAAATTATCTATCTTATAAAAAATAAAATAATTGACCTAGACAAGTCTAAAAATAAAATGCACACATCAAAAATATAATAATTGACCCAAAAAAGTCTGAAACACCAAAAAACCTGATAAAAAACAGGCTAAACCACCTGAGGCGCACATTTTCTTAGCGCCTCAGCCCTTAGAGGTGTATGTACAATCTGAACCCCATGAGGCGCGCCTCAGACTCGTTTTTTTACCTCACCCGTTTTTTAAACCATGTAGAGTATAAGATAAGAAATTTGATTATTAGGAGAAAACAACGGTTTAGATTTTTGGTCAAGGGGTTTGAGATCAACGGTGGAGAAGCGGGTTTAATTATCAATAGCGGATAGGCGGGATTGACTTTCAATGGCGAGGCGGGTTTGATCAGAAGTAGTGAACCGAAAGAAACTAGGTTTGTTTTCTTAAAATCTTGTACAAGTATTATCATATTAGATTAGTACTTGTGGGAAGATAGAAAGTATCTATTAGAATAGAAAGAAAGCAGACACGTACAATGGCGGGAGATTCACCCAAGAAGGAAATGGTTGCGATGAAGGAAGGAGGAATGTCAATGACTTTCCAATGTCCAATGCTAAACTCTACCAATTACACCATTTGGGCTCTAAAGATTAGAGCAATCTTTAATGTCCATGGAATTTGGAAGCCGTTCAACTAAAGGTGGGAACTGAATTCGATGAGAAAAAGAATAATAAGGCAATTGCATTACTATACCAAGCAATTCCAGAAAATATGGTTTTGCAAATTGCTAACCTTACTTCAGCGAAGGAAATTTGGGATGCCTTAAAAGTTCGACATGTAGGAGTTGATAGAGTTAGGAAGCACGTATTTAGACACTCGAGTCAGACTTTGAATCTCTAGAGATGAATGTTAATGAGTCACTCGATGTCTATGCGGGAAAGATTAGTTAAATCACATCACAAGCAAGCAGTCTTGGACATACTTTGGAAGACAAAAGATTGGTTCAAAAGCTTTTGGGCTCAATACCGGAAAAATACATCCAGATAGTACTGGTAATTGAACAGTTGGCAGATCTCAATACAATGCCATTCCAAGAAGCGGTCGGGTGATTGAAGGCTTTCGAGGAATGCACTAAGAAGTAAACTATAGAAAAGGACATGTAGGATAAACACCATAAATGTGAGCATTGCGGTTGTGGAAACTCGAATTGGGAGGACTTTGGATGTTGCCATGGAAGAGGTCAGGGGTCCGGTAGAGTTCGAGGCGATGGTCGAGTACAACGAGACAAGCGCTACATAAGGTATCACCAGCGTAATGAACTTTAAGATTACATGAATGAATGTCCAAAGTGGGAAACGAAAGAGGCAAATTTGATCCCGGAAGAGGACGATGAACCAACTCTGTTGTAAGCCATGAAGAAGATGGAAGACCTCACTTAGACTATATTTAGTTTAAGGGGGAGTATTGAAACATAAACTAAATATTAAGTGTAAGGGTCATTGTGTCATTAGTCTAAACTATGTTTAGAGTCAAAAGTGTCTTGTAAATATGTTAGGGGGTCAATTATGTATATATTGTAAGTTGGAAACTGAATACGTAAGGTTGTGTCCATGTAAACGACTCGTCTGTCAAAACAATCGGTATATAACCGATCATATGTACACAAGATCATTAGTAATCAGATTTCATAATCATCAATTCAGTTTTTGTTCATATTGTTTTATCAATTCGATTTCTGATTTACCAACACACCATGTGTTGGTATATATACATGATAACCATTTTGCTATCATCATTCCTAAGTAGAGAACTGATAATATGTCAGTTCTTGATAGTCGATGAACTTCCTGATGCCTAGTTTTATGATCTTATTAAGTGTTTTGCTATTTCTGTATTTACTTGATGGTCCTGATCACTAGTTATGCCAATTTAATGCCATATATGTGTTCTTTTGATACTTTCAAGCTCCATATATTTTGAACACGTAACGTGGCATGGTTCTGTAAGTCTCATGACTCTTAACTTGAGAGCTTGGTAATATGTTAGTACATGCACATTTAGAGAGTCACATAACTGTTGTAATTTCATATATGAATAATAGGGCTTACAAGAGACGTATAATAGAGTACAACTGTACTAGTTACATATCAATACCCTTTAGAATTATACTTGTTACTGACTTACTGTAGTGTTCATTTAGATAGTTTTATGATCAACATCTCAACTTGTATTGTTTTTTACATGTGTAATATATATTTTTATATTAATGTTTCTTGATATCTTTGCTCTTACCAGTGGAGTCATGTGTTAAATTTGAGGATTTTGATTCATGGGTTGACAGCTATGCTTCTAGCATTAGTAACAAGTGAAAAAAATATTTGTTTTTTATTGTTCATTACGTGTACACCGTTCAGATTTTGGATGTCATTTTAGTTATTTTCAGAACCATTGTCCACTGTCAAGAAGAAGAAAGCGAGGAAAATAGCTGGCATTGACCAGGATGAATTAGTTGATCCCAAACTTTTAGGAGACCCGGATAGTTGCTTTTGTGAGTTTCAAGGGCTGCAATTACACCACAAGATATGTGATCCAGAATCCAAACCACAAGACTTGTTACATGATGAAACCATTTCTGATTCATCTCACCAAATGAAGAAACTTAAATTCCCTCTGATCTTATTACATGGATTTGGAGCCTCTTTGTTCTCTTGGAATGCAGTTATGAAGCGTTTGGCAAATGTTTCTGGTTCGAAAGTTCTATCGTTTGATAGACCCGCCTTTGGGTTGACATCAAGGGTAGAAAATCCTTTTAAACATGCTCCGACTGGCGGTATCCAGGATACAAAGCCACTTAATCCATATTCTATGGCCTTTTCTGTACTGGCAACTTTGTACTTCATTGATTTCCTGGCTGCTGAGAAGGCGATACTGGTCGGGTATGCAAAGTTTCTTTATCTTCATATTTGTTCCTATTTTGGCTCACTTATGACAATTCTTTTGATCTTTAATTAAGTTCACGTTTACATTAAATTAGAGGTGGGAATTTCGACCCAATTACTTATTAATGGGTCAATCTGGGTTGTCTATGATCTCAAACACATTTAATAAAAAATAAGCTTAGAGGGGAATGGGCTGAACACATCAAACAAGTTGAAAGTCTCATTGAGTATATTTTCATTGTGTACAACCTCATGAATTGTTTTATTCAAAGATTTGGGTTATATCATAATATTGATTTTGTAATACTACTGGCTACAGCATTATTTATTTATTTACTATTTTAAAGATATAGACATATAAGTGTTTTTGTGCTAAAGATGACATGTTTCAACCCGAACCCATTTTACCTGTAACCTGTTACCAACCTGCCAATATGGACTTCTTGCCACCTCTACATAAAAGTCCCGTTTGGTATGCAGGAATTAGAGAAGGAATGGAATGGTTCATTTCACTGAAACAAAAGAAATGTCCTTAGAAATGTATTGAATCATTCATCAAGGAATGTGATTTTCTGTCCATGTGTAGAATTGTTTTCTTCCATTCCATCTGAACCGGAAGAAAAATAATAATATGATCTCTTTTTTGTCATCTTCAACCACACAAAGCTTATGACACTTCAATAAATTAGTTTATATTTTAATAAATAACCATAAAGTACTATTTTTTCTTGTGATGTTATTTTATAGTTTTTGGTTTCTAGTTGGTTTAGTTTTTTAATTTTTATGTATCTTTAATTGACATCTGCATCAACTCCAAGTTAAATAATGCACATAGTCACTTGTTATATGAATCATCATCATCATCATACTCAGTTAATCCCACAAATAGCAAAGCTAAAGTAGGGTCTGAGGAGGGTAAGATGTAGACAGCCTTACCTCTACCTTGTGGGAATAGAGAGGCTGCTTCCAGTGAGACCCCCGGCTCAATAGTGGTTTTGTATAAAGCCTTGGACATAAGGCACATAACACTTAGCAATCGGGACACGCCCGATTGGTGCATGTAACCCTTTGTCTTTTGGCTATCAACGCCACCACATGATGCATGATTAACCATCCATCGTTTTTAACGTTATTTTCACAAAACTAGTAAAATAACGTTAAAATTAGTTCAACTTTACTTTTGGCTATCACTTGTTATATGAATGGTTAACAAAAATCATTAAGTAATAGATATCATAATTTTAGTTGAATTTAGAATAATTACACAAATAGTCCTTATGGTAGTAATCTTTTTATGGTCCCTGAAAGGTATCTATATGTGTAATATATTTGAATAGATTTACTTGTCACATGAATAACAAAAATTTGTCATGTGTAATTTATTTGAATAGATGCCCTTTAGATATCATTATTTTTGTTTACTATCCAAATGCAATTTATTTGAAATGCAGGCATTCTGCTGGTTGCCTTGTAGCAGCTGAAACATATTTTCAAGCACCTGAACGTGTTGCTGCTATGATTCTTGTCGCCCCTGCAATTTTCGCTCCTTTAACCTCCCCCAAAAAAGTCAAAGAAAATAATCAAGAAGACGGGTCGAAGTCAGATGATATCAAAAATCCGTTTTTCAGTTTGTTGAGTATTGTCTCGAGATTTTCAAGATTTATAGCTCAGGCCTTAATGAGTCTTCTTAAAGGAATGGCTAATATGGTTAATTCTCTGTACAAGAAAGCTTTATCCGCATTCTTTCGCTCCTCTGTTGCAGTTATGCTGGTAATGAGATTATTCGTATGTGAATTTATTTGTGATCTCTGGTGAAATCTCAATTTACAGTTAAAGGGGTGGTAATTCTCGACATTACCCGAAATAAACCGGCACGAAAATGGTTAGGTTTTGGGTTGGCAGTTATGTTCGGGTTGGCAGGTCCTAACTCCTAACCCATTTAATAAAAGGGTGATGTTCGTGTTGTACTAAATTAAATGGGTAGATGGGTTTACCATTAGAAAAAATGTATTTAACTTATAAACCGTTTACAACATTATTTACAACTCGTTCACAACTCCTTAAACTGTTAACCCATTTACAACATGATTATAAACGGGTTACCTTGGTCGTGCTCAGGTTACATGGTTTTAATTGTGTGTGTTTGGGTTCATCAACTTAAACAGTTAAACTCGCCAACCCGAAATGATTATCACCCCTAATTTACATTGCAAATTTCAATATTCGAGTACGAGAATTGTTAAGTAGAACTCTAATAATGTTTCTTGTTTTGTTAGGTAAGGATGGTTATAGGTAAATTTGGGGTATCGGCGATTAAAAATGCTTGGTATGATGCAAGCAAAGTTACTGACAGTGTTCTTGAGGCTTATACAAGAGTAAGCATGTTTACTTGTTAGTTGTTAAACACTTAAACATAAAATGTAATTATTACCTTTTTTACACAAAAAGGTAATTGACGGCTTGTCGCAAATTTTGAAGTTCAAGAAGTACATAATTTGACCCTTAACAGTCAAACTTCGATGTAGTAATTGGTCTTAAAGGTATACTGTTTTACCCGCTCGTGATTTGTTTGCAGCCATTACGAGCAAAGGGTTGGGATAGGGCTCTTGTGGAATTCACGGCCGAGGTAGTGGCTAGTTCATTGCCCGAATCAAATCCGCCATTACCAGAAAGATTGAATGAAATCTCATGTCCAGGTTCATATGCTTGATCCTTATTGTTGGTTTTCCTTTTTCATAAATGCATTGTTGGAAAAAGGGTAAAAAATAAAATCTTAAAAAATCATGTTATTACTGATTAATCATATCCTGAAACTCATTATATGATAGAAGAAACTAAGCTTCATTACCATTTAGTTATGTAACATAATATTGTGTGGGGTCCATTCGCTTCGTATAAGATTGACCAAAGATATGATAATAGGTCTTAGGATTCAATGATTGAAATAACTTAGGTGGCAATTCGGACCCATTTACTTATGAATGGCAGATTTGAATTTTGTGTTATTAATGTTATGACCAAATGAAACAGTTTTAATCATCACGGGTGATAGTGACCGTCTCGTACCATCTTGGAACGCCGTGAGGCTGTCACAAGCCATCCCAGGATCTCACCTTGAAGTAATAAAGAAATGCGGTCACTTGCCTCAAGAGGAAAAGCCGGACGAATTTGTGACAATTGTCAATAATTTCTTGACGCGTGTCTTCCGTAGAATTGAATCACAACCACTGCAAGCAGCAACATGAAAGGTTCATCAAGCATCTTCATAAATATTCAGGTACAGTGATAATGTTAGTTTATACTTGTTAGGAAACAGGATCAGTTGATGTATGAAATCATATCATTTCTTGATTTTGTCATTGTATTTATGTAACAGCTTCATATATAAAAATGTCTAATTAGACAAATTGATAGTATAGAGTTATTTTTTTTATTTTATATAAGGGATATTTAACCTGATAAAAATTGAAAAATGCTCAACGGCCTCGATTCACAAAGACCTTTACCGTTATGAACTTCAACGGTTGAATGAGATTGATCAAGTCATACCAAAGGGCAATGAGTAGAGCATAATCGATCTTCATATGAAGCCGTCCTGCCTATTTGTCATTATATCTCTGTATGTAGGGATGTGACATATAAGAGTTTGAGCTTGGCTTGTGACTAACTTCAGCTTGGCTCGAATTTGAAGTGTTTTTAACATTAGTTATTGAATAAATTCTTATGTATTTATTGTGCGTTTATAATTATACATGTAGTCGTAACATATTATTTAGTTTTGTTCTCTTATATACTGTGTGTGTATATATACTTATTATGTAAATGTAAATTTTTGCAAATCATATGATATAAATAGCTGACTTGTTTTAAAATCGCATGTCTAATAAGTTCATTATAATGGAATGATGGCGGACAAGATTTTTATCCAAACATTAATTGACCGTGTATTAGCAGATGATATATATATATATAGGTTCGCGATGCATTGCTACTAGAAATCAAGATATTGGGGTTGGGCTTGTCAATAGATTCATAACTTTTAGAGCACAACCGATCTCTATTCGAACACCTTTTACTTGTAGGCGTACATTTGTCAATTATGTTATGGCCGGAGTCCGGCTCATGACAACCTGGTCGAATTAAGAGAAGCTGTAGGTATTATTGTAGGTCAATCTATTGGAGAACCGGGTACTCAATTAACATTAAGAACTTTTCATACTGGCGAAGTGTTCACAGGGGGTACTGCAGAACATGTGCGAGCCCCTTCTATCTAGAATGCACTCCATTTCAAACTCGATCTCGGGCTTTAGTTTGTTTAATCTTGACTTGCGAGTAGCTTTTAACAAGCCGGTCAATTACCTATGGGGTGATACTTCCATAACTCTGTTGAAGATCTAGTGATTAGTTTATTTGTTGATTCGAATTTTAATTTTTAATTTGTAACAAGTATTTCACAAATTACTATACATATTAATATTAAAGAAAATACATTATTTCATTTTGTTGAATCAATTATATATTATTTTAACAAAACTATGTCAATTTTATCTTCTTATGAGTTAGTATAAAGATCATTTATATTTATAATTGATTTCATAACGTGTAATGACACATTATAGGAACACTTTTAGCAAGGTATACACCTAATTCTTTCAAGCCATCACATTAATCTATCAATCAATCAATATAATATATAAACAAATAACATTTTTAAAGGCTGTTTGATAGCCTCTTAAGAGCATTCACATTTGGTCCACCAAATGTATGTGAGTGTGTTCATCAAATTATATGGGGTGAGTATAAGTGGTTGTGAGTGGAGGAGAGGGAAAATATTTGGTGAGAGCACTGTTCTACCCTATATATGAAAAGCTACTGTTCACCCATATATATATTTTAATATTTTTGTAAGTAGTTGTGAGTGAGAAGAGAGAAAATATAATGATAAAAATATGAAAAGTATTATTATTTTAATTAGGAGAGAGAATATTTAGGGGTGGAATAGTGATTTTTAGTGTAATTTGATGGAGGGGATTTGGTGGATGGGATGTGAATGCTCTAATGACCATTCAGATGCTACCTCTTAATGATCTATAACCTCTGAATGGTTAAGAGACAACCATTAAGATGTTACTTCTTAACCATTCATACTTAAGATTACATCTTAGACTATCTGTTGTGGCTAGAGGTGAGCAATGGTTCTATCCTCTCATATTCAGCCACGTAAGCGCCCAGTTGGCAGGGTGATAAAATTCTATTTCGCTAGCCTAATGGTGTTGTGGCTAGAGGTGAGCAGCAGCTTTATCCAGTTTTTATTTATTTTTAACTTTGTTATTTTAAATTTATAATAATTAAATTTGTAACACAAATTAAATAATAAACGTAAATTTTCATTAATAATAAAATTAAAAACACATACAATAAAAAAAATAAACTACTTAAAACAAATAAACTACTCTTCCTCGTCGATAGGGTGTTCTTGTTCCATCTCGTATTCCTTCACGATACGCGCTTGTTCTAGTTCAAGTATCTTTCGACGAGGCATTGGTATGTTGCTAAAGTCCCTCGCTAAAAAGTCCACGTCCCTCATTCGAACTTTATGAACTTTAGCTTTGGCTGTCATCTCCATTGTCGTCCTTATTTTGGTTATTTCCCCGAGAACTCCGCATCGGCTTCGTTAACAGGTTGTTTAGCCTTTGTTTTGTCCCTTCCAAGGGTCGACCAAAGGGAGACGGGGGAAGACCCTCCTCATTGTTTAGGTCAACCCCCACGTGAGCATCCGAGCTTGTAGAGGAGATGTACCCACCCGATGAAGACGTCTTTGGCTCGCTTTGATGATGAGCCGCCGCCGCCTTCGCTCATGTCTTCAACAGAAATTAGCTCCACCCATTTGGAGCAATTACGTAGGATTTGCCACAAATAGTCCTCATCCCACGTCTTGTTGGTCTTGTACTTGCGCAAGACCTCCTCTTTCCATTCGTTACAAGTAAATTGATACACGTCAAGATCACTTGACCCGCTCGCTCGCACTCGAGCGGCGTTCCGGTTATGTAGGTTCGTAAACAAACCCACATATTTCCTAATCTCTGCCCGCCGCCCGAAAATCATATCGGCCGAACGCATAGTGCTCTCGACTTGCTTATGAAAAAGGTCTCGGATTCGTCGCCAAAAAATCTTAGTCTTTTGATAATCGGCTACATAAGGAAATAAATTAATGTTAAAAAATAAAATATGTATATTTTAAAAAAATATATATTTAACAAAAAATACATACCCGCTTTTCGGTCATCCGATACTTCAACCCAAGCCCGACAAAGGGCTATTTTCTCGTCTTTGATCCAAGGGGTCACTTGGCGCCTTGGTCGAATATCTTGGTCGAGCGATTCACCGACCCTACCACCACCCCTTGCAACACTTCGGCCGGTCGTCCGTCCTCGGCCACCACCTCTACCACCTCGCCTTTGACTTGTTGGTGGTTGTGTATCCGGGACTAACTCTGGTGAAAGTAAAAGCGGTGGAATTTGGCTTAGGTTAACTTCGATTTTGTTCGTTGGACTATCATCATACTCTTGTCCATCAAAAAAATCCATTGTGGGTTGGTAGCAATTTTGCCATTGTGAGTCCATTTTCTTGTTTGCTTGATTTTTGAAGTGTAGCTTGATTGAATACAATATTTGATTTGTTTTGGTGAGTTAAAATTACTATTTTTTTATATTTAAATAGGACAACTAGCCGTTAGCCAACGGCTAGTTGACTGCCAACGGCTAGTTTGACCTCGCTAACACACGCGAGCCCACTGACGGCCAGTAGCTCGCGCCAGCTCTCGCTCAACCATGTTATGGATCCAGCTAGCCAGGTGGAATGTTTTGTGGCTCGCGGCTAAGCGCTCGCGGACCACAACGGATAGTCTTAACCATTAAGAGACTATAAGATATTCCCTCTTAATGACCATTCAGAGGCTACCAAACAGTCCCTTAAACAACCACACAAAGCTCTGTATGGATGTATACCATTACGTTCGCTATCCACACACATAAATGCCTCTATACTATATGTGTTCTATACTTCTATACGAGCATACACCAACAAATCATACACCCACAAGGTAAACAAGTCAATAATTATAAATGTGAAGGACTAATCCGAAAATATTCACAACCACAGGGTAAAAAACTGTAAATTAAAAAATTTGAAATGAGCCGGACGCCAAACACTTTATAAAATCCAACATAATATATTTCTCGCTTTATATATATTTTTTTATTTACGTCTCCATCCTTCTTCCTCTTCTCCATTTCATTCTTTCTCTCTCTAACCCTTTTTCTAGAGAGAGAAACACAAATTTTACTCAAATAAATTCAAACTCTCGTACATCAATTGTTATTATTATATATTATTATTTCTCCATATATTTCCTCAGAACCTTAAACAAATTGAAAGCCCTAATAATATGTTCCAGGATCTTAACCTTTATTAGGGTTTCTTTTACATCAATTGTGTTGTAAAATTATTATTAATAGAGTATGAGTAGATGTAAGTTGTTATGTTAGGGTTTTGATTTGTGTGACTGTGTTGTAAGTAAAAGATGGATGGAAGGAGGATAACGGCGAGTCCACGTGTATCTAGTGGGAGGAGAGTCGTGGCGAAGAAGAGGCCACGTGGCAGTGGTGATGGGTTCTTGAATAGTGTTAAGAAGCTACAGAGGAGGGAGATTTGTTCGAAGAGGGATCGGTCTTTTAGTATGTGTGATGCTCAAGAGAGGTTTAGAAATATTCGTTTGCAGGTTGTTGTTTATGCTTCTGTTTGTTTTATTTGATTTATTTTAAGTTAATTGATTGTTTGGTTTAATTAGTTGTTGTAGAGTAGTTGCTATGTTGAGATGATTGTGTTAATGGGGTGTTAGGGATAACTTAAAGTAGAAATGAATGATGTGGATACATTTTTGTGTGTGTGTGTGTTCATGTTAGTTAGAGATATAAGAGTTTTTGTTATGATTTGAGCTACCAAACAAAGGGTCCAAATTAGGAAATGATAGTGTTTCCTCTGAAATACTTGAGTAGAAGTAGAAGGCTTGTTTGTGTTTCTTTGGTAGATCTCATAGTTGTTAATAGCAACCATAGCTCCCGCTATAGCGAATAGTGTAGCATAGCGTTCATGTGTCGCTATATGGTTGATAGCAACAACTAGCGGGAAATAGCAAGATTTTTGTATTTTTTGGTAAAATATGCATATAAAATATCTCTAAACATGAAATAATGCCAGCTAATCGCTATTGCTACGTAGCGTATCAGTAGCTTGTTGCTATCATCCGCTATTTGCTATTGACAGCTATGGTAGATATTCATATTGTAATCTCTTCTCCCAATTTGTATTTACATAGGTAGTGTTGTGGGTTCACGACTTTATGCTTTATAAGTGTGTGTTTTTATAGTCTTTGTTTGTCCCATCTACAAAATTGTCACATCTATACAAAGTCATTTCGGTGCGTTTGATTTAGTTAGCGTGCACTTGAAAAAGTTTTATACTAATAACCCTAATTTCGAGTTGATTTATTGTTAAAATTTTGAATGAGGAATTATTTTTGTACCTTATAACTTATATTTGCTGATGCGTCATCAGGAAGAGTATGATACCCATGACCCAAAGGGACAATGCTCTACAGTATTGCCATTTCTCAAGAAAAGGTCAAAAATAGTTGAGATTGTTGCTGCTCGTGATATTGTCTTTGCTCTTGCACAATCTGGAATCTGTGCAGCATACAGCCGAGGTATAATTCGGGAGAATATTTTATATTGAAATTAACTAATGATGGAGGTCGAGTTTTGAAATAGTATTTTTTTTAATGTAGAGACTAGCCAGAGGATCTGTTTTTTAAATGTCAGTCCTGATGAAGTTATTAGAAGCTTGTTTTTACAATAAGAACAATGATTCACTCATTACGGTTTCAGTCTATGCCTCGGACAGTTTTAGCTCCTTGAAATGTAGAACCACTGGAATTGAGTATGTGAAATCTCATATTCATGTGCTCATTAGATTCTATCAATTTTATAAGATTTATTGCTAAATATTATGCTCATGATGGTGTTAGATACATACGAAGAGGTAAACCAGATGCAGGTTTTGCTCTTTTTGAGTCGGAGTCTTTGAAATGGCCTGGTTTTGTGGAGTTTGATGATGTTAATGGCAAAGTACTTACATTTTCAGCACAAGACAAGTAATTTCTTATCTAGTAACAGAGTAGTATTCGTTTTTTTTAATCTTTTAAGTTCCTGGGGGCTGGGGATGACTTAAATCCTTGTTCTTGTTTTTTTCTCAGCATCTACAAGGTATTTGATTTAAAAAATTACATGATGTTATACTCCATATCAGATAAAAATGTCCAAGAAATCAAAATAAGGTAAATATGTTCATTCTTGATGTGGCGAATATATGAAAAAAAGTTGAGATGTTCATGACAATTTCTCTTTTCGTTTGTTACGAAACAGCCCTGGAATCATGTTGTTGATATTTAACAAAGCTAGTGGTCATGTCCCTCTCAAGATTCTCTCCATTGAAGATGGAACTGTTTTGAAAACCTTCAATCATCTCCTTCACCGAAACAAGAAGGTCGATTTCATTGAACAGTTTAATGAAAAGCTTCTTGTCAAGCAAGAGAATGAGAATCTTCAGATTCTTGATGTAAGAATCTTTCTTATTTTCTCACCCTTGACTAATATCACATACAGACACTTTTCATCCGTTTACTTTCGATTCGGGATTCTGGGTTATGCATTAGCTCTTATTGGTTAAATGAGCAAACCGATGGGCAAGTCGCACAAAGTGTATTTTTAATGGGTAAAACTTTATTTTTCTTGAAAGTATCCTTTTGGATAAAAAGTGTTTTGGGTTGACCCGGACTGTTTAACCCAGATGAAAGTTTACTCGTTTTAATCAGCCTATCTTTTTGCGACCTTCAGATACTTTAAATCTAAGGACCGTTTTGTTTTATGTAGGTACGCAATTCTGAATTAACAGAGGTTAGCAGGACAGAATTTATGACACCATCAGCCTTTATATTTCTCTACGAGAACCAGTTGTTCTTGACCTTCAGAAACCGAACAGTGGCTGTCTGGAACTTCCGTGGGGAGCTTGTGACATCATTTGAAGATCATTTATTATGGCACCCAGACTGCAACACTAACAACATTTATATTACAAGTGATCAAGATCTTATCATTTCTTACTGCAAAGCCGATTCAGATGATTCTACAAGCGATGGAAATGGTAATTTGATGATCCACCTTTTTATAAATAAATTCCGTATTTTGTTTGTCTCACCATATTCTTTCAATGAATGCAGCAGGAGCAGGTTCCATCAATATCAGCAATATTCTAACAGGAAAATGTCTTGCTAAAGTAAAGGCGATGAATGGTGCAACAGTCGATGATTGTATTTGCAGTGAAATAGTCAAATCTAGTGGTAAAAGATGCAGGTGCAACTCAAAGCAACGGGCCCAGGGTCGGAGGATCACGAGCTCTGTTTCAGAAGCACTGGAGGACATCACTGCCCTTTTCTATGATGAAGAGCGTAACGAGATCTATACTGGTAACAGGCTCGGTTTGGTTCATGTTTGGTCTAACTAAGGGGGTGTCTGGTTTAAGAGCATGGGTTTGATACCCGTAACATCGGGAATCTTATATATACCCTTTGTATCAACCTCAGACCCATATTGATTCCTGATTGTAAACCAAACCGAACCAAACACCACCTAAGTGTTGAGTTGTATGTCTTCTTTCCCTTTTGGTATGATCCGTCCATCGTAATTGAGATGGATGAATTGTCCAATGCTTTTGTTGCGTGTGCATCGAGTAATGTATCATTAAGCTGTCTCTTGGGCAGTTGAAGTTGTTTTTTATCCTTTTGTAGGTGTTATTTATGGAAGTTATTTTTTTTAACTCATTTTGACTCATTTGAGCTGCTAATTGTTATCTGTCATAATTTGTTGTTGGCTTGCTTGTACACGTTTTTATCGAGTATTTCCTTTCAAAAAAGTAGTCATGGTAACAAGTGACCGTAAAACCTTACCAGAAGTTTACAAATCGATAATCCATCATCCTCTGTTGTTCCATTCTGCAACAGTAATTGACAAATAACTTGATCTAACAAAGAAATCTAGTTACTTGAAAAGATGTAATGAATATTTGAACCTTTAGTAGCAGCATCTGATGGTTTCAAAATAGCGAATCGTCTTTGATGGGGACGCCATAGTGGTTCCTTGTCGCCGAAAGTGTAGAAAGTCTGGTGCTTCCAAGTTGGTCATTGGTGATGGTTGATTTGGATTTTAGAGTTGTAAAACCTGGCGCTTCCAACTTGGTCATTAGTGGTGGTTGGTTTGGATTATAGAGTTTGTTGTAAAATGACTGCGAGCGGAAGCCATGAGAGACGGTGGTTCTTGAGGATTCTTGTTCGGATTTTGGAGTTTGATGTAAAATGGCTGCGACTGGAAGCAACAAGAGATGGGTTCTCGATGATTCTCCTCTTTCCGCTGGCCTCAAAACTTTAACATTTTTTCATCCCTAGGGTATATGAGTAATCTACTACATGTAGTTGAACCTTGTGATTTGATTTGTATTTTATTAAAAGTTTAGCTACAAGGGGTTAATGTGTAGTCTTTAAAGGGTAAAATAGTAAGATCATTTAATCAGGTACTGTTGTACCGTATACGGAAACAAACAATGGCTAGAAGGAATGAAAGTTCAATTTTATCCAAACCACATAATATACATATAATAAACCAAAGCCATTTTAATGACATGGCACTCAAAGAGGCATTCTCCTCTTTAAGTGTGTCATGTGTCATCCCATGTGGCATTGAGATATTTTAGGAAAATTTTTTTTTAAAATAAGATTAAATTTTTCTCTCTTATGTTTCCTCCCATAGTTTTTAAACATTAATATCTTTTATATACGGGATTTTTTAAAGAAAAAAATTACACCAAATTAACGAGCGTTTTATTATCTTTCCAACGAGTACCATAGTGCTATATAAAAAACGGAGAAAAAAACGACTATTTTTTGTGGGGTTTTGTTCATACATGAAGAAAAAAAACAAAGTGTTGAGGTAAATAATTAATCATGTATAGGCAAGTCACCAATTATGTTCAAATCAGTAAATATGAATTCTATTTTCAACATGCGTTAGCATTGGAGTTATACATTGTTTTAGGTTAGATATTAATATTAGAGTTATACATTGTTTAAGGTTAAGCGTTAACATTGGAGATACATTTTTAATTATTTTAGGTTAGGTGCTACCCGAAGCTTTCTTGCATGTAACTGTAAAGTGAATCATTCTATTTCATATGTAAAATTAATATGTCATATTAGATTTCTCAACCCCGGGACGTTCCCGGAGTATAATCTAGTTTAGTATAACATTGAATAATCCCAAATGGTAATTCAATTTCAGACATGTTCACATTGATACGGAATTCGGTAGGTTGATAGAGTTCTTATCACATAATAGTAAGTATAAATATGTTATTAAGGATTTGACTGTCTACAACATTAAGAATTTGGTGATCATAGCCCTATGTAACAAGATATATAGGAGTATATGAGGTATTTTCATGTTATATGTAAGTATAGAATTTGCATCTTCACATAACATGTTATATTCTTTTAGTTGTAAATTTAGGAAATCTGTATTGAATCTTTGTACTTTGGTCCTGTATAAGTGTTAAATCTTCTTTCCTTCAATCGTTGATCTATTATCTTGTTTGAAGTGTACGTATATTCTATTTTTATAGTAACATGAATTATTTTATTGGTTAGAAGAATTACTACTTTAAACTTGATAATCCTTTTTTACTTCTTATCATCACTGTTTTCATATCACTCAGGGAACTAAAAAAAAGAAGATAAATGGATATAACGAAAACCCGAATGATACATATTCCAACCATGAATGGACTATAAGAAGTATGTGCAAAGATATTATTACTTGCGTTTAAACATGTCTGAACCAGAACAAGCCTAATTGTTATTGTTGTGATAAGTAGACTGGTTTATCGGAAGGGTGCAGATCTGCTGGTTGAAGTTATTCCTGAAGTATGTCATTTGTATCCCAATGTAAGTTCTTGCTGATTCCTATATTGTTTTAATCAAGGATAATATGCTACCTATTATTTTGTTTCTTCAGAATCCAGTTATCTTTGGCTCTTTGTTTTAATCCAGTTATAGGTTAAACAAGCAATGCACTAAGACATTATCTTTGGTTCTTTGCTCTATAGGACCTACCTATCTTCTAGGATGTGAAATTTTGTTTTTCATATTTCTTCATGTGTTTACGTTGTTGATTCTGTTATTTTTTGTGGGTTACTTTTTTTTGAACGGCGTCCCAGTGGTTAACTCGCCACTTGGGTTGAACCTCGGCCCGGGTTCGAGCCTCTGCGGTGGGCATTTAAGCCCTGAAAGAGTGGCTGCCAGACCGACTCGCCCTTCCACGTGTCTCGACCCCCAGTCCGCAACTCGCACAGGAAACCACCACAAACCGGAGTCGAACCCCCGACCTATGGAGTAAAACCTGCACACCTCACTGTGTAACCAATTGGTCCACAGATCATTGGCTTTTTGTGGGTTACTTATATTAAATCTTTGTTGGGTTCTGTTTGCAGAGCACAAAGCGAACTGTACCGTTCCTTTTCGTTAGAGGGGACGGCGTTATCTTGGTTTCTCCTCCCTTAAGAAACCGCTTGAGGCTGTTTGTTCTGGTTCAGACATGTTTAAACGCAAGTAATAATATCAAGTGTTTACATTTAGACGCAAGTACTATCAACCCAGCAAATTTTTTTTTAAAGTACAGATATTACTACTAGGCTTGTTCTGGTTCAGACATGTTTAAACGCAAGTAATAATATCAAGTGTTTACATTTAGACGCAAGTACTATCAACCCAACAAAAAAAAATTAAAAAGTATAGCAATATGGTATGGAAATGAAAGATGATGAAAAGCTTGTTTTTATGGTGTAATTTTTTTAAAAAAAATAATATCGTATGAAAAAGTTATGGCCGTTTTAAAAAGGGGGTGGAACTTTAATGACGCTAAGAAATTACCATCGCGCCCTGATTATCAAATTTAATCCTACGCTCCATATTGTTTCTTACACTTTGTATAATGACTCACTTTTACGTTAGTCTCTTCATATATATATATATATATATATATATATAGGGGAAGTATTGGGAGTAAACCCACCCAAATTGAGTAAACTTTAGTAAACCCAATGAGTGGCTATGGTTGATCCACATCACCCACTTTCAAATTTATTAAAATGAGGGGGAAAGGGTAGTTTAGACATTTGTTAGGATCACACTCTCTCTTTCCTTATATAAATGTGAGGTCCTTTCTCTCTCTCTTTAATTTTTTCAAAATATTGATGCACTCTCTCCTCTCTCTCTCTCTCTCTCTCTCTCTCCAAACTTCCCCCATCATCATCAACCTCACCACTATGCCACCATTAAAACCACCATCCACCACAAGACACCCACCTACTCCACCACGACCACCATCCAACCCCCCATCTGGTGCCGCACCTACATCTGTTGTGGTCGAAGACGATGATAGCGACGAGTGAAAGTGGAGATTTGGAGCAGACAAAGGCAAGGTATACTCTAGATATGTGGCTCTCTGTTTTTCCGGCCAGTGCTCTGCCTATTCCGATCACTATTCTTCTTCTTCTTCTTGTTATTGTTATTATTATTGTTGTTGTTATTATTATAATTATTATTAATAAAAAAAAGAAGAGATCTATTGGCTCTCTGTTTATATTTGTTAACAACAATGGACTTCTTTGTATTTGTTTTTGTTATAAAATACGATTTAGAGGTAGTTGTTTAAATTTGTTAACAACAAAAGTATTAAACAACTTGCCGTGTATTTGATTAAAATAAACATTACTGAATGTTATAAAATTTGTTATGGATTAAAACGTTTTGGCTTAAAACACTATCGATTGTTAAAAAAGATTGTTTAGTGATCATTTAAAAAACCTCTCAGCATATTGATTTGTAATGGATTTGTAATGGATTAAAACAAATTGTATTTTTGAAGTTCATGATGCTTGAAGTTCATAATGCTTGAATGATATTATAATGATTTTATAATAAATAAACAGTTTTGGGGATAATTTTTTGCACACCAAGTGTTTGATGAAATGCTTGAATGAAAAAAAAAACCTTATGTAACCTTTATTATTATTATTATTATTATTAATTATTATTGTTATTATTATTATTTTGTTTATGTTAGATTGGATGTTAAAAAGATCATATTTTTGAATTGGGTAAATGTGTTTTTATTACATATTTTTAGTTTAAGGTCTTTTAGTTTCTGAATTAGGAGCTGAATCTATCCCAATTAACATGTGTTAGGGTTCAATTAACATGTGTTAACAGCAAATGTGTTTTTTATTTTCTTGATTTTTTTTGTATTTGGTGCTTACTGATGTGTCGTGGTTCATTTAACACCTGTTAGTGATCCAAACACATGTTTTGCATTGGTTTTTACTGATGATCCATCCCAATTGACATGTGTTAGGTATCAATTAACATGTGTTAGTGATGCTAACACAGGTAGAATAAAAATGTTTTAATTAGAAAAATTAAATAAACTATTTTTTTTTTCAAAATATAACTTGACTGTTTATATGTAAAATATGTATATATTTAGGAGTTTCATAAAAATGTATGTATTTGTATATATTAAAGTAAACGTTTGATTTTGGTGAAGGTTTTGAATTTTTATATTGGTGCTTACTGATGTGTCAGGGTTCAATTAACACATATTAGTGATTCTGGCACATGTTTGTATTGGTGCCTACTTATGAATCTATCCTAATTGACATGTGTTAGGTTCAATTAACATGTGTTAGTGATACTAAAAGGGTGTATATGGTGCCTACTGATGAATTTTATTCCAGTTGACATTTTGTTAGGGTTCAATTAACATGTGTCACTGATGCTAACACCGGTTGAGTATATGCCAACTAACACATGTATAGGGTTCAATTAACATGTGTTTTAGTGATACTAACACATGTTAATATATGTCCAATTAACACCCAAATTGACCCAGTTAACATTTTCTAGTGATGCTAAAAAAAATAATTAATGTAGGAGGTTCTATGAACAACCACCGGAGTTCAAGCCGGTACTCCGCACAAGATCGGCTAGAGATGGTGTTCTAGGATTGAAACATGAAGCTGAAGATGCCTAGTAAGGAATTAAGCATAACGCCGGGGTTTAATCAACATGTGTCACTGATGCTAACACCTGTTAGCATATGCCCAACTATCACGTGTTAGGGTTCAATCAACATGTGCACTGATGCTAACACCTGTTAGCATATGCCCAACTAACACATGTTAGGTTCTATGTAAAACCACTGGACTTCAAGCCGGCTACTCCGCACAAGGATCAACTAGAGATGGAGTGCTAGGGATTGAAAAGAAGCCGAAGATGCCTAATAAGGAATGAAGCATAACGCCGAAGACGACTGTTAAAGAATGAAGAATAATGTGTTTTGTTATGTTAGTTTATGATAGTTTTGTATCATCTTTTTAATTGTTTAGATTTATATGAAACTACTTTGTTACACTCAATGTTGACTGCAATAAATTTTCTATACATGTTTTCTTTTATGTTGATATACTAGTCCAAATTTATCGTGATAATTATCTGAACCAATAACACGTGCTAGTGATGTGTGTGAAAAAAGTTTGTTTTAAGAGAACAACTAACATGTGTTAAAGGGCTCGTACGGCATACGTTATTAATAAAATCTGGATCTTTAAATTAATATATGAAATAAGTGGTAGAGAAAAAAGTAGGAGAGAGAAGGTGGAGAGAGAAAAGGTGGAGAGAGAAGATGAAAAGGTGGAGAGAGAATGGACAAGATGGAGAGAGAATGTGAATCCATTTTACCTATATACCTTTTCCTAATATAATATCATTTAAAGTATAGTATTAAAGTCAATATGGAGAGAGAAGGTGGGACCATGCTTCACACCATTGATCATGCTTGATCAATGGTTGTGGTAAGGTTTATAGAGTTTACTCAAAAAGATAGGGTTTTCTATTAAACCTTGCCCTATATATTATAATATTATATATATATATATATATATATATATATATA
>JAUTDX010003629.1:0-47202 GCA_030844895.1 Ambrosia x helenae | reverse complement strand
GTCATATTTGTCTTAGAGAATTCTTGAAGGGAAGAGTAACATGACGGGTCAAGGTAGGTTTGTATGTGGGAATTGTACGCTTGTATGTAGTGTAGGGTTATTAACTTTTGTTATGAGAATGGTAATGAAGATGCAGGTATGTAAGTATGAATGCACGAGACTTGGAGGTTCGGATCGGGTTTATCACACCCGAACTTGCAAAAAAGGCGCTTGAACAGGTTTATTGAGTATTGTTGGATGTTATTTCCACATTGTGAGTAATTTGCATGAAGTCACTTAATGAACTAACAAAACGGTTATGTGGTGATTGCAGGTTGTCTTGTCTACCTAATAAAGTAAGGAAAGGATGGAGATCGAGCGAGGACGCGGATTGTACGTGGTCACGGTCACATAATCTAATAAATATGAGTCATGTTGAATGTAATAAGAAACGATAAAAGATGTAACACCAAAATATCTCTTAGATATGTTTTCCAAACCTTTGAGAATGTTCTATTAAGCAAGGAATTTTCTAGTCCGTATTTTTCCGCTGCATATTTTCTATAAAAACGCTTTAGGGCGTTACAAGTTGGTATCAGAGCCGTGGTTGAGTGAAATCTCGTACAAGGAAGTATGTACTTGAACTCAAACTTGTGTGCTCTTGAAATCAGTGACCCGTACAATCCAAGACTCGATCAAGGCCAAAGGTAGATTTGATATTAACTCACATGACCTGCTAAAAACTAATTGTGGTGTTTTATATTAAGGTGAGCTTTTGTGTATTATGAAGAGGTCTCAAGGACACGATCCAAGGTAGATCTCAGAAATTTTGGAAAGGATAGAATGCTCGCAGGTACGTAGTATTAATACGTTGGTACCGGTTGGGAGAGAATTCTCAGGGATGGTAAAATTAGATGGAAAAACAACCATGTTGTTAGGAAAGGAAATTGAAAATGTAGCACGAAGCTGAAAACCAGTCCCCATGCATAAGGTAATGATTACATGAGGCACGTGGATAGCATGTGGACTGCGCACTGGCCAGTGCGCAAGAAGCATGCGATACACGTGGGACCATGAGAATCATCACAGGTATGCCTGGTAAAAATTGGAAAGTAGGTGGTCGTGTGGGTGAATGGGTGGAATGAAACTTCTATAAAAGTGTGAATGTGAAGCGGGGGATTCCTTTATAAGATATCAAACTAAACGTATGTATATTGTGCCTATAAACTAATTATGGCAATGAATGAAAAAGTAACTAGATGTCAGTTGTGGGTAAAGTGACGACTCTCAAGTGATAGAGAGCAGTCTATATGAATTAAAGGTTTGAGTCTGTAGGTAAGTACAGATCAAACCTACATGAATGAAAGGTTGGAATGAAAGGTTTGAGTCCGTAGGTAAGTACGGATCAACCTATATGGAAAAAAAATGGTAGAATGACCATGATGGGTCAAAATGGTGGAAATACCCTTATGGGTAAAAATGGTAGAATGACCATGATGGGTCAAAATGGTGGAATACCCTTATGGGTAAAAATGGTAGAATGACCATGATAGGTCAAAATGGTGGAAATACCCTTATGGGTAAAAATGGTAGAATGACCATGATGGGTCAAAATGGTGGAAATACCCTTATGGGTAAAAATGGTAGAATGGCCATGATGGTCAAAATGGTGGAAATACCTTATGGGTGAAAATGGTAGAATGACCATGATGGGTCAAAATGGTGGAAATACCCTTATGGAAAAATGGTAGAATGACCATGATGGGTCAAAATTGTGGAAGTACCCTTATGGGTCAAAATTGTGGAAGTACCCTTATGGGTCAAAATTGTAGAAGTACCTTAATGGGTCAAAATAGTAGAAAGATCCTTATGGGTCAAAATGGATGGAAAGATCCTTCCGGGTAAAAATGGTTGGAATGATCCTTATGGGTCAAAATGGTTGGAAAGATCTTAATGGGTCAAAATGGTTGGAAAGACATTGATAGGTCAAAATGGTTGGAAAGGCTTTAATGGGTCAAGAGGGTGGAAAGACCTTAACGGGTCGTATGGTTGAAAACATATAAAATAGGCTGGAAAGACCTTAGCGTGTCAAACGGTTGGGAAGACCATAAAGGTCAAAAGGGGTGAAATTATAAAAATTGTGGAAATAACCTTGAACGGGTCAAATAGTGGAAATGTAAAAAATATAGAATTACCCAAGTAATGGGTCAGATTGTTGGAAAGTTGTAGAAATATAGAATAGTCTATGAAGTGAGTCATTTGGATAGGAATGAAGAAGAGAATACATTATTTTTCTCTAACCAAGATAGGCACAAGTTAGTAACTTAATTTAGATATGCATGTTGTGTGGCATAAAAAAAGGCACATATATGTGGTGGAAGGTGGTAAGGCATGGTATTAATGTGAGTTATTTTTAAAAACCTATAGAAAACGAATGAACGGTTGATCCTTTGAAAGATTCGTACCTCTATATGTAGAAAATGAATGATGTGGTGAGATACAAGAATGTGATGTAGGAATTATTATAAAGTAGTAGAATATGGCGCAATTACCTCGAAAAGTCAAATTGTAGAAAATTTGCAAGATAATGAATGATTTGTAAGAATCTTGCATGGGAAAATGCAATAAGTAATGTAGTATAGCACGTAAAGGGAGATCAGGAAGGAAATGTATATAATTAGACATTTCAAGTGAAAGAAAACTTGCATGGACCATTGAAGGTCGATTTTCATGAATGAAAGGTATATGTCTAACCAATGATTTTGTAGATACGAATGGTCAAAATTATGGATTTGATGAAATCTACAAGATAGGTGATATGAAGTTAACGAGTTGGAACTCATTGTGAATGAACTAAAGCAAGCTAAGTATGGTGTGGACTTGTGAAGGAGTAAGTTAAGCCGACATATGGATGGTTGGACAACGTTGTAAAAAGGAATGTTAGTAAATTTAGATATTTTGTGATTGTTAAATAGAAAATTTATATGTTGAAAGTACCCACGTATGAATGAAGGGTAGTTCAAGCATAATGTAGTTTGGAAAGTTTGACTTTTAAAGGTCAAAAGATGAATGAATCTTAGTTAGACTCGGTGTTGTCCAGCTATGGACATATGTGTTACAGTAGGGGTGGGGTGTATGGTAGATACATCGGTTCGGTGGTGACTATAGAACGATGTCGAACTCTCAAGTTAAGTATGAATAAGAGAAGGTGAAACAGTAGTTAGATTGACAGTAGTTAACTTGTGATGGTTCGATATGCTTGATAATTGCATGAAGGCTTGTGTTATTATTAGAAAGTGTGGACATATAATTATGTTTGTTCACGATTAGAGTCGTTGTATAATTTATAAGGTGGGCTTTGTGGCACGACATGAAATCTTGAATGAAAGGAAAGAATAGATAAATAAGTGGTAATGATGTTGGCTAAGGATTTAGCATTTTTCAAGAATTTCAGCTTTGATGGACTAGAATGAATGCCTAAGAATAATAATGTATGGGAATTCAGCATAGTGGATACATGATAAGTAGTTTCACACCACATACCTATATGTGTGTGTGTGTGTCTGCGCACACTCTAATTAAGCAAGTTTAATGAATAAATAAATAACTAGAGAATTCCTAGTTTGGTAGTAATGAAAGAGGTTTCGGGGACGAAACCTTCTTTAAGGGGGGTAGACTTGTAACACCCCGAAAACCCACTTCATTTAAAGACATTGATAGGCGGGATTAATAGATATGATATTGAGTCAAGAGGTTATAAGTTGGAGGGTGGAATATGTCAATTACCCAAAGTCCATATTAAATTGTTAAATATGATAAAAACACCAAGAAACACACATATGTGTGTGTTTTGGTCGATATCAGGGAAGAAGAAAAAGGGCTACAACCCTAACCCAACTACCAAGCTCAATCAAGCAAGAATACAAAGGGGAAATCGATGCATGAGCCAGAAATGGACCATTTAAGGTCAATCAAACCCAAAGGTACCTTCTATTTGATAGATTTTGATGTTAGGATTCATTTTGGATTTGATGAAAATCTAGGGTGTATGTAAAAACGTGAATCATGGATGGATGAAGGTGTCTAGATGTTGATAGACACTAAAGGAACCATAATTCATGATACTACATAAGGCTATACTTGATTCATGTGCTAATTAGATTGTTTTACACCTATGTTGGAAGTGGGTGTTGGTCTTGGTGTAATCCAAGACCATTCTTAGTTAATTATTGGATATTTTGAAAAGAAGTGATGATTTTCTATGTTGATAACTATGGAATGAAGGATATGTGGTGTAGGTAAGTAATATGATGATTGATGTTATGAGCTAAGAAAGTAGGCATGAAATACTTGTACATTGTGTTTTAAATGTTGTATGCATACCAAGTGTTTGATGAAATGTCTAGATAAGTATGATGTATGAATGTGTATGCAAGACTTGACAAATATGAAAATAATGTGAAAATAGATACAATTGATAGTAGGTAAACATGAGGATTGCATTAGGAAGTATCTTATGTGGGGACTTGGTTGATTATATGATTTGGTAAGAAGTATGCATTAGTAGCATGTACACTATGCTTAAATAATATGTTGCACATCATGTGTTGGGTTAATTGGTAAGAGGAAGGATCTTGTATGCTAATGAGATGTGAATATGGTGACATGAAAGCATAGGCAAGATGGGCTCAAGCACGAGTGGCTAATGGGTCAAGATGAGGCAAGTAACAAGCATCAATTTAGAGGACTTAAGGTAAGTGATTCCTAAACTTAACTTGCATTATGATATCAAATTTATATGTTCATGTAGTATGGGAATCTTAAAGGAAACAAGTAATTAATGGTTGTGCCAAGGTAAGAAATGTGGTAATGGGTCAACCGTAGACTTGACCCATGCTTGGTTACATATAGAGAGGACAAGCGGGACATGATAATTATATTGGAAGATGTTTTTATTTACTTAACATAAGTTAAATTAGTAGGCGAATGGGAAGCCATGAGGCGTGGTGCCTAAAACCTCTTAATGGGTCGAAATGGACTTGCATATATAGTTAAATAAATATGAATGTTAGAAACCGAATGGGACGATAAAATACGTCCTTTGAGGCTTCAAAAAGGCTAAGGTTAAGTGTATATTGCTTTGGGGTATCAATATCTTTGATTTTGTGCGAAATCCCCAAAGTTAGTAGCGAAACCAGTCAGGGGCGCAAGGTCAGAGCATGTCAGAGCACCTTGCGCTGGTTCCCTGTCAGCTTGCGCTGACACTTCTGATGTGGTTAAACAGGGGGCGCAAGGTGGCCAGCGCACCTTGCGCTGGTGTGCACCAGCATGCGCTCCCCACTGGAGTATTGTCCGTTTTTCATGTATTTTGATGTTTAGCTTATACGTGCAATCCTTATTCGCGTCTAACGCATCGGTAAGCATTGTTGGACTTTTTGAATGCTAGGTATGGGTGTAGGAAGTAATAGGAATGTCGGATTTGCAAATATGACTCAAGTACGGAATGATGCATGTGTATGTAATTTAATTGATATGTTTGTATAATGGTAACAAATACGGTAGGTAGATTGTCATGCTTTTGTAGATTGAAAATGTGATGTATGTTTGGGAACTCATACTCGGGTTTGAGTGAAAGTTTTATGTATGTAAAGGATGGTCATTATGTGTAGAATAAATATAGGATTGGAAACGTCATATTTGTCTTAGAGAATTCTTGAAGGAAGAGTAACATGACGGGTCAAGGTAGGTTGTATGTGGGAATTGTACGCTTGTATGTAGTGTAGGGTTATTAACTTTTGTTATGAGAATGGTAATGAAGATGCAGGTATGTAAGTATGAATGCACGAGACTTGGAGGTTCGGATCGGGTTATCACACCCGAACTTGCAAAAAAGGCGCTTGAACAGGATTATTGAGTATTGTTGGATGTTATTTCCACATTGTGAGTAATTTGCATGAAGTCACTTAATGAACTAACAAAACGGTTATGTGGTGATTGCAGGTTGTCTTGTCTACCTAATAAAGTAAGGAAAGGATGGAGATCGAGCGAGGACGCGGATTGTACGTGGTCACGGTCACATAATCTAATAAATATGAGTCATGTTGAATGTAATAAGAAACGATAAAAGATGTAACACCAAAATATCTCTTAGATATGTTTTCCAAACCTTTGAGAATGTTCTATTAAGCAAGGAATTTTCTAGTCCGTATTTTCCGCTGCATATTTTCTATAAAAACGCTTTAGGGCGTTACAATTATGCTTTCTTTTCTTCTATTTATAATATTACCTACAACTATTTTGTTTTATTATAACTTTCTCTTATATCAAGAAAATGAGAGAGGTATAGAAGCCTCTAAATATGAGGGTTCTCAAAAAAAAAATATTTAAGAATGTGGTATGGGAATGGGGATGTGATGGGTTGAGGTTTTTATATGATTTTCTCAAATTAAGAATGGGGGTTGAAATGGAAGATGAGTTGTGAATGCTCTAATTGTGTTTTTTTTGGCACACTATATACTCACCATTAAACATGTTATTGATAACCCACTTACAACCCATTTATAACTCGTGAACATGTATGATTCATTTAAAAATATGGGTTAAACGAATCGTCTTCAGGTTGACCCGCATTTATGTGGGTCGCGTTAGGGTTAAAATCTTTGACACGAATAATAATATAGATCGGGTTTGGGTTGCACATTTCAACCCGCCAACTCACAACCCGTAAATCCGTCAACCCATCAACCCGACACGATTGGCACCCCTAGTAGAGACTTCCACGGACGCAATGGACACATATTTACTTAATTAACACATATCTAACGTGTTTTTAAATTCAACAATTTGTGACAAATTCACAAATTCAAATAACGGCTACATATTAGTTACAAATTCTAATAACGGCTAATTAACACATATTTACTTAATCAATACTTAATTCCTTCTTACCAAAATGGTTTCACTTAATTTCTTTCCTTACTACAACAAAAAGTTTTAAATATGTAGCCGTTACACACTTACACTTCATTCTTAATACAAAATTTCAACACCACACCAAAATCTTCCATTAGATTTCTTCAATATCTCTAGAGTAGATTTCGGATTTTGTCTAGATATTCTTCATAGATAAAATGACTTCCACTAGATGTGCGGTTTGCAAGTATTTTAGACGAAGATGTCCTCCAGATTGCATTTTTGTGCCACATTTTCTTAACGATAATTCTCAAAGATTCACTTGCCTTCATAAAATCTATGGCGCGAGCAACATTGGCAAGTTACTCCAGGTATGCATTGACCATAATCTTGTTCTAATCTTGAATTAGATGGTTTTAAAATAATGACCCCTTTGTTAGTAAATATGATCACTATCTTTTTAATTGATTACGCGTGTTTTTATATAGGACACGCCAATGCAACTACGAGCGGATACAATAGAGTCATTGTACTACGAGGCGAAATGTAGAATAGAAGATCCAGTGTATGGGTGTGCGGGAATAATTTGGTCTTTGCATCAACAAATTCAAATAGCACAAAGAGAGCTAGCACAAGTTCAAGGGGAGATTGCTTTCCTTGATGCTAAAGTTGTAGTAGCGGAACCAAAACCAAGTCCGATTGAGCCGTTGGTTCAACAAAATAGCGTTGAATGTGGTCTAGACGACCTTCGTGATTTTTGTTATACTAGATAACGTTTGTAAGTTTTGCAATTAATAAAAAATTCTATCCACCATAAACATGTGTGTTCTTTAACACATTAGTTTTAGTTAAAATGTTGCAATATTGTGTCCTAATTCTCTTAGTTAAAGTATCATCTCACTAACATCTTCGTTAAGAACTTCAATGGTTCCAATAGTTGTGACCGTTACAAAGTTTAAATATTATTGCGATTTATCTTTTTGAATTAGTTGCTAAAATTAAAGGAGTAAAGATCAAATACAAATAGGCTTACCCTATGAGAAGTGAAGGGGAAAATTTTATTATTATTATTATTATTTGATTTTTTTCCCATCAGTTTAAATATGTTTTCTAGATAAATAATATAAGAAAAGTAAAAAAAAAATTAGCGTAATTACGTCACTAGTTACAGTGCTTTACACTAGAGTAATTACTCTACAATAGTAATTACGTAATTACTCTACACCATTTTTTTATAGATTTCAGTACTAAAATACATTTTTAACAATATGGAAAAAAAATTCAAAAAGAAATAAAATAAAAAATAAAATACCCTCCATCACTTCTCACTTTAATTTAAGGGCTATTTTTAGGCTACGAACCATTTGTACAAGAACATGATTTACATGTTAAAATAACTTTATTTATTTAAGATAAAACATAGACAATAAATAAGTAATTTATAAATTGGTCTCTATGAAATTCTCAAATTCAAAACAAAATTCATGATCACTAAGCCTCTATTTCTTTACAGTTGGTTAAATTGTTAATTTGGGTTTACCATTGTAGCTGTTAAGGTTGGCATGATTTTAATGATGAACATCTTCTAGAAAAAAAAATGGTAAAGAGGGTTGAGTGTCAAGGGTAGATAAACTATAACAAGACTTGATAAATTAAGATAATCCATAGTGAAACATTTTCATTATGGTTTAGTAGACTTTTATAATTTATTTTACGATAACTATTGCAGTGAACAAGTAACAAATATTTTTATGACTCATTTTCGATATTGAATATTTCGATTCTAGAAAGTAAAAGAACAAGTTACATAATCACAGGTAGTCGGGCAAAAGTTGCGCCGCCATCCCTTTCTAGACAGGTGAGATATTCCTTTATATTTTTTTGAAATCTGCTATTTTGGAAAGAAAAAAAAACTTTTTATAAAAATATATTGAAACGTATTTTATTTTACATTTTTGAACGGCAAAACGAGGTAATATATAAAACAAACCGCCACCTCTTAGCGAAAAACTAGGAAGGACAACGAGTACAAATACACAGCACCATCACTCATCCTTTATTCCAAGCCTCCCAATCAACGTTCTTCCATTTCCATTTTGAAGTTTAGTACAAATGATTGGGGTTTGTATGGGAGATGAGATCTATAACAAGACTTGATGGGTTTAGATTCCATGTTAATATGTTATGGAACAATTTTGTTTATTGTTTATTTGACCTATAGATATTATTATTGAGTTGAGTTATCCTACAAATGCTAAAAAAACTTAGAAGTGAGAAGTGTAGTAAGCTACAAGAGAGTGGCATGTAGGAATGAGTTTGGTATTGAACCGTATCGAATTGATCCCAATACCGAAAACACCGATAAGGATGTTTGAAAAAACTTGGTACCGATATCGACAAAAAATAAAGTTATACAATAAAATTGATACCGCTACCAAACTGAAAATACCAATGCCGATTTTCACCAAAACTTGGTACCGAAAATGAACCGTATTGTCGGTATCGGTATTTAATATTGAAATGCTCATCCCTACATGCATCCAAAGAATAAACAAGTGGGAACGCTAGTTTTGTACAAGAGAAAAACAAGAATGTGCACATTCTTGCGTGCCAAAAAACAAACACATGCAAGTCAAATTTACCCTTCCCTCCATTTTTAAACGTCTGTAACTGTTTTATACGTCATTTTATATATATATATATATATATACACACACACAATAAAATCAAGCGTCTTTTATCTTTAATATGAGTACCTTATTGTTATTCTTTTGAAAAAATTGAAAACCCAGTTGCGTAAAACACAATTACTATCAAACTAAATACGCAATTGACAAGAGAGTATAAAACATAATAAACAACAGACTAAAACACAAAGAACATCAGACTAAAACACAATGGACAATAAACTAAAACACAATGAATAGGAGAATAAACACAATATACGTTAGAAAAACATAACTTAATTGCGTAAAACACAAATGAAAAGCATACTAAAAACACAATGAACGAAGTTAAATCATGTGTATAATAAAAAACACAATAAATATATTTATAACACAATTGACGAGTAAAAGACATAATGATAAAAAAACGCTCGTTAATATTGTGACTTTTAAAAAAAAAAATATACATCGTACAAAAGAATTATAAATGTTTTAAAATGATTGGGAAAACTAGCATGTGTTTTGCATGTAGAGAAAGAAAGTAAATAAATATGATTTTTTTCTTCACCTAATTAATATTTATTTTAACTCAAACTAATCACAACCATTTAAATCTAAATCAATGGACTAGAATTCTTATTATCCTTCTTTGAAAAAAATGTGTTTTATATGTGATCCCTAATCCCTATTATTATGATTACTTAACAAAAGTCCATCCAAACTAAATTAAAAATTAAGTTCGCAACATATAGGGACCATAAATCTAATTCTTTAAAGTAAATCAGTTATAAAAGACCATAAAGTTCATATGTGTCTTGTTTCAAAAATCCGCAAGAGGTTGCAACAATGTAAGCCGTATAATAGTGAGGAGATAACCTCCCTTCTTTTAGGAGTCAAAACTCTAATTTATTACTCGTATACAGTCTCTTTCTTTCTGGGCTTTAACCTAATGGGCCAAGTTCCAAGTTGGACTTACTAAAATTGGACCCTACCAACGTAGGCCTAAAATGTGTGTTTTAGTACGATATGAGAGTCCTTAGAGATAGTTAGTCGAGGCCGTTTTTAATAAAAGTTGCTTTAAAAAAAAAACGATATGAGAGTAGGTAAGTAATCAATGTATTTAGAGGTGAACAATAAAACCCGTTTTCAAACCGGACCGGCCAAACCGATTCGACCAAACTGGTTCCAAATCGGTATTCAAGGAATCGGTCCCGTCCCTATTCAAAACTGTAGGTTCCCCAATCAATTCCCCTCTTCGAGCCTAGGAACCGAACCGAACCGGTTCGTGTGTGAAACCAGTTTGGGAGAAACCGGTTCAAAGCGGTTCGAGCCGTTGGTTAAACTTCACTTAGTTTAAAATCATTAAAGAAAAATACATTCAAGTCATGAACGTCTTTAATCATTAATCCCGGGCAACATATATAAAAGTTAAAATTATCTATAATCTATAATAACTTATAATAAAAGAATTGAACTTTGATGATGTGACATTCAATGGAGGCCTCAACCCCTCCTTCAATGTGCCACGTGGCTTCATGTAGGATTTTTTAATTTTTAAGTTTTTTTAATAAATCTATATATATTATAATTATTTTAGTAAAAGATAAGAATTTAAAAACAAAATTAAATTTTCTCTCCAATGTTTCCTCCCATAACTTTTAAACGTTAATATCTTTTATATACGATATTTTTTGAAGATAAAAATTACACCGAATTAACGAGCGTTTTATTATCTTTCCAACGAGTATCATAGTGCTATATAAAAACGGAGAAAAAAACGACTATTTTTTGTAACCCGCAGGTATTGTGTCGGGTTTGGGATTAGTTTAAGAAAAATTGTGGGTTTGGGTCGGGTCTGGGATTAGGTGATACCCGAAACCACATACCCAAATACCCGAACTATATACCCGATCATATACCCATGAATTTTTTAACGCATCACATAACCCTTAGACATTTTTTAACGCATCACATAACCCTTAGACTAATGCAGTCGATATTTGCAATATACGTGCACCATCATAAACTAAAAACTTTATAGCATGTAACTAAAATATATGTATGGTTATTATAATACTATTTCAATAAATAACTTTTTTTTGTCTTATTTCATGTTAGTTCTTTTTAGAATGACCGATTACAGTTTTCCTGCATGTAACTGTAAAGCGCATCAGTCTATTCCATATGTAAATTGATATTTTATATTAGATATTTCAGCCCGGGACGCCCCCGGGATAAAAGCTAGTAAAACCATAAGACCATGCGTAGTGGGGGACTTTATATATAAAGCCCCCCTTTCTGATTGGTCCACGTGGCAGTTGAGTCAGCATGGAGAGAGAAACTGAAAAAGGGGTGTAGTGGTGGGGCTTTATATATAAAGCCCCTATTAATATTTTATTATATCTTTTAAATTAAAAAAAATAATAAAATAATAATAATAAAGAGAGAGTATGAGGTGTCAACTTCTGATTGAAGGGGGGATAAGCACACCGGCGTTATAGCTATAAAGCCCAAGCTTGATTTTGAAAAATGGAGCCCCCTGTAATAGTGTAGGGGGCGCCATTTTTGTCCACATCACCTTGGGCGTGATTTATGAAGCCCCAGTACATAGGGTCTAATCCAAAGATAATTCAATATTTTTAATTATTCAACCTACCAAAAAACTTGATCTTTGGGTATCCCACTATCCCTTCTTCACCAATGTTAGCTCCTGATCCACTAATAATAAGCTGCCACCTCACCTCCACATAATTCCCTTTCAAGATAATGCTTGTTCCAACTGTCACCTCTGCGTAATCTTCCGTTAGCGACCACTTTCCCTCTCAACCCTAAATGCAATAATAATATTCACATAATAATAACCAATAATCCTTCTCTCATATTATATATGGCCCTTCTTCCGTTACTTAAACCATCATGCACCTACCATTCTTCCTCACACATCACATATCATCATCATAATAATAATAATGCTATTTCCCTAAATTGGCTTAAAACCAATCACCAATTGTCACCAGAATCACGAATTCGACGGTTATTTATCTGCAAATTGTCAAATGCTTCGACTTACTCTTCCAGAATTGCCACCGATGTCTATCTATACGAATCACCTGACGTATTTCACTAAACCTTACTTTCTGTAATAACCGCGATAACAAATAACTCAGTGCTATTATTATAATAGTAGCATTAAATAAATAGCACCGAGTTATTTTGTTATTATTTTATTTATAAATAGCACTTTGGTTCTCACCGTTTAAAAAAAACACGGTTTATTATGTTTTCGGGTAAATTGAATTCGTTTGTGGTTGTTACAGGCGTCGTTTGATCAGTATTTGGAGGATAAACCGAGAGTGTTTAAAGCGATTTTTTCCTGATAAACGTAGAAGCCAACGGCTTAACGATGTATGGAACTGTGTATCTTGTTCTCGTAAATTGCATTTTATTGCGTACGTAGAACTTTATAGTTAAGCGTGCTCATGTGAGATTAGTGTCAGGATGGCTTACCTCCTAGGAAGTCTACGATCTAGCAATCAAAAACAAATCCGTGAACTGCTTTTGGGTAAAGCAGACAATATTGTTGGTATGAGAGGCCAGATGTTACACTAACCGACTAATGTGGCTTGTTGTTATGCTTGTATTAGAAAGTGTTATCATCTTCAATTGTTATGGAAACTAGATTAGGAGATTTTGGGAGTCAATTTGTTTTTATTAATTTAGGTGAAATGTATCACATGAGTTTTAATGTAGAAACTGACAGAGGCGTCTTTAAAGATTTAGGTGCCATATTCAAGCCATTAAGACATATGCCCGCTAGACCTTAAATTTTGAGTTTTAAATGAGTTTTTGGGCTTATAAATGGCCTAATAAGTTTTTGAGTTTTAAATGAATTTTCGGGCCCAAGTTTTAAGTTTAAAATGACTTTTCTATAATAAAAACATACGCACCCACACACACATATATGTATATAACATATGTTTGTAGGAATGTTATAAAAAATGTGTCTCCGAATAAAACAGGCCCTAGGTGTTGACCCTCGGCCACACTAAGAGTCTCACAAGGAACTGATATTGTGAGTAAAACTTTTACAGGAAGAATGGAGAGTACATATGTTACCTATACAGTTCCTCTTCTTGACATGTAACCCAGTGATCGACATGCGGTTGAGGTGTAAATCAAATGGATACGATTACCCAATCGGAGTTCCACCACAAGTCTCCAAAGTTCTTGATCTCGACATCGTGAGTCCCATTAACCTTAATGAATAATCAGTTCCCTGTTTATATAATTTACTGTTGTGCAGGTAAGATGGGAGCTTCTTGGGCTGGAAGATATTGTCAAACCGTCTGAGTTCTCCCTCGGTGTCAAAGGGCGTTGTACCCGTATAGACAAGGAAACCGCAGTCGACTTAAAGGCCAGTTGTCGATGAGCATAACGTTCGACTTACCTCCAGTGCTCTCTTTGATCCCAGAGGATGTTCGTCGAGACGTTGCACAGACGGTTAGACCTTCAACTTCATTTTTGCATGATTTGATCCTTTTTGTGCATAATGGCATATTAGATGTAGCAAAATGGACGGGTTAGGTTGAGTGGATAACGGGTAGGGTAATACATACAGGTCGAAGCATAAGCTAACATTTCTTTTGTTAAATTTTTTCTTAAATACCACTAAATAGGGGTGTCAAACATGTTGCCTTGTCGAGTTAAATCGTTGAACCCAAACATGACCAAAAATTTATTCGTGTAGAAGACACAAGTCTAACCGAGGCAACCCAGTTATCTAAACGAGTCAAACAGGTTGATGTTCTGGCTAAACGAGTTGTAATCAAGTTGTAAACGACTTAAGAGGGTTTTTACCTAACTTTAAAAGAGACACTTTTAAGTAAATATTTTAGCTCATTTGACCCGTTTTTATTTTCATTTGAGTTTTTAAAATTTTCCAGTTTGATTTAATAAACGAAAATTCAGTTTGATTTAATAAACGACCAAACCAACGCATTTCCAGACTAATACTTCAATTATAGGTTTTGAAGCGATTGGTGGAGAACATGAAGGAAAAAGTGAATGGTAGCTTACTCGCTGATTATAGCAGATTCAAGAACGAACGCGCAAAGAAACTAGTTTGAGTTATCAATGCTTGACTATTGAAATTGCAGATCTATAGATGTACCATTTTTATGTGCAATGTGTACAAAGCCTGTAAAAATGTTTGTGGTTTTGTGGCTATTACATCTTTTAAAGAGTGTTTTGCATAGCAAAAGAAAAAACATTTGCTGATTTTAATGTTGTCTATAACTTATAGGACCAACTTGAAAATTTTAGTTTGCCATTATCTTAAGAGCGGATAATACTTCTCGAGTAGGATAAATACTCAATCGATTACAACACGAACAAGAAAACATGAGAAACGTGTTCCATTATGAAAACGACGACACAATACTACAATGAAAAGCTGTCTCACAGATAGCATAACCAACAAAGGGGTTGGTAAAAAAATGGGGGTATCAAACAGAGCAGTCTTACTTAAAAGACTACTTCAGCTTGAAGTAGAGGATCAAGATGATGGCAAGAACAAGTACAGCAACTATGGAACCGATGATCCACTTATTCCTGCTCATCCTTCTTGACATGTTGGTCAATATCTTTTTGCTCCTGCCTATGTTGTCATCAACTCCATGAAGCTGAAATGTAGAAAGGCAAAAGCGTTTCAGTTTCCAATAAATGAGACGCTTTCAGCATGTTTACTTTTTTATGTGGTTTATGATTTAAATCAAATCAAACAAATCTAGCTAAATGAGACATATTTATTTCTTACAAGATCCTATATCATTTAAAAATAATTCAGATTATTCGTTACACCACAGTTTCTTGCACTAAAAAAAACCCAATTTGACCCGTTAACCAACCCGCCCACCAGACATTCCGTTTTGCCAACACTAGCTCCAAAGATGTAGTGCAAGTGACCTAAAAGACAAGATATTCTCTTTGATAGATAGCACAAATATTTATCACAGTTTCTTGCACTAAAAACAACCCAATTTGACCCTAACCAACCCGCCCACCAGACATTCCGTTTTGCCAACACTAGCTCCAAAGACGTAGTGCAAGCGACCTAAAAGACAAGATATTCTGTTCGGTAGATAGCACAGATATTTATACAAATTTTATGCTGTGCATGGTGTGTGTTTGAGAGAAGTAACTAATAACATGGTTTAAAAAGGCTGTCTGAGGCGCGCCTCGAGGCTTACGCCTCACCTGAGGCTATGAAAAAACGCATAAGAGGCTTAGCCTCATGAAGGTCAACTGAAACCTAAGCCTCAGTCTATCCGAGGCGGCCTGAGGCTTTCCGAGGCGAGGCGTTGAGGCTTAAGCCTCACCAGACCTTGTAAAGTTGCCTAAGTTTTTATTTTGTAGATTTTTTTTGGACCCTTTTAGTGCTTAGTAGGCTTAATTGGTGGGCCAACCCAACATTTAGTGTGTGGACTTTAACAACATCGTTTAATCTCTAACCTTGGTTCTTGTAGAAACTTAATCGGTCAACACATACGCAATCACGCAAGCCTCACTCCGACATTCAATCTCCGACCTAGGTTCTTAGTCTTCTCGGTTCTTCTACAGTGCTTTTGCTATTCACGTAATCCTTTCGGTATTGAATTATGTGTTTTGATTGTGTTCTTGTCTTCTTGAATGTCATAACATTACTAATTTTGGTTGTTGAATTTTTTATTATGTTTGTTTTATATTAAATTAGGTTGTTAAACTATTTTATGATGTTTGTTTTATTACTAAATTAGGTTTTATAATATTCATGATGTTTATTTTTTATTAAATTGTGATTTTTAAGAAAGATATATATATATTTTTTATTTTTTTAATAAAGTCTTGAGGCTTACGCCTCGTGAGGCTAACAGAAAACGCCTCAAGGCTCGTTTCCGTTTTTTTAAACCTTGACTAATAGTTTTAGCAGTGTATGCAAGTAAACCAGATACAAAGTGAATGATTTTAAATAGACATACTGTTCCATGGGCATGCAGGAGCGACTGTCGTTGTTGGTTTAGATCTTGGAGAATAGAAACCCCGAGCTCTTCAGTCTCCAACATTGTCCTTCTACTATCCCTCACTCTGTCACTAGTCTTGTTTAATCTTTCTGTTGACATAAATAGTCTTGCCTTTTGATCTGCTGAAACCTGTTGACATTAGAGTAAAAAGATAATATTTTTCAAGGCAAACACCTTTATTTTTTTTTCTATGAAGGGAGGGAATAAGAAACAAGATTAGTAAGCATACCGCTGCTGCATCAGCCATTCCTGACTCTAACAACTCATCTCGAGCAGCCTGATTTAAGTTGGTCGAAGAAAGTCTTTTAACTTCACTCTTCAAATTATTCAGATCAGATTTATATTCCCTTAGTTTGGCAAGGAGCACAGCCTTCATATTCGGCTGAAGGCTTCTCGCCTCAAGGTCCATTTTCCGTATCTGGGCAAATATTCCAAGATTACATTAATCCGTGTCACATCACATACAGTCATATACTAAAAATTATTTCATAACAATAACAGGAAAATACAATACCAGAGATTCAGCTTCAACGAGTCCAACATTTATTTCAGAAAGTTTCTGTTTCTTTTGCTCTGCAAGTGAAGAAAAGTGCTTCATCATCCTCAAAAGCAACTGTATGACAACAGTTGATAGAAACCATACAAAACAACACAGTAGGCCAAAATAGAACATGCTATTGTTTTTCTCTAACTGCAGAAGCATATGCTCTTGGAAAGGTAACTAGGTAAGAACGCAATACCAACACTATAAACCTATATAGTTAACTCGGCCGATATATAGGTTAACGGTTATCAACCAATATATCAGTACAAAATATTGGTACCAGTATTATCGCCGATATTGACCGATATTTTACCAATATTTGACCGATATTTATCAGTACCTTTCTTCTTAGTTCTTCCATTTGTCGTTCTCTTTATTGTTGCCACTAGTGTTCTAAGTCGTAATTGTTAATTGTTAGTGTTAAATTTTAGTGTTTTAAGTCTTAATAAGTTCCTACTTGCTACAATTGTTAGTGTTTTGCAAGTTGCAAAAAGGTTATTTTGCCAATGGTAGGAATGTATATTGAATTGTTAGTGTTAGATTTCTCTCTCTCTCTCTCTCTCTCTCTCTATATATATATATATATATATATATATATATATATATATAAACTCTGCATGATATAACTATTACCGATATCTCACCGATGTCTCACCGCGATAACCTATATCTCAAATATCGGTCCTTGACCGATATCCAAGTTTTTACTGCATTAACTACTTAGCTATAAACACTAACAAAATGCTAGACATCCAATGGCGTCAATTCATCAACTATGGACCTATAAAGAGTGTGACACCTTTTAAATTGTTTCACCGAGCACGGTGCAATGAGTAAGAACCGCTCATAGACTGTATGAGGGTAAAACTTAGTGATCCAAGGCTCTGGAGTCAATAAATTTCCACAATATATGAAATGACAGAATAATCCTTCAATAAGTTTTCACAGCTAGAGTCAATAGTTGAAAGTTTTAAACTTTTACCCAAGGCTCTGGAGAATGGCTACCGGCCTACTGAGCCGTAACGCCGTTCCCTTAACAATGCTAAACTTAGCTATCCGCATATGTACTTAGATTCTTCCTATGGCTGGCTCATGTATTAATATCCTAATTTCAATTGGATGTCACACCATAAAGAACCCAAGGCATGCTGCAAGTCAGTCTAACATGTTGTACAACAATCACCTCAAATCCCATAAACCAGATACACTAAGGTGATAAGGTCAACTAATCCATATCCAACATGCATCATGCCCTTGTTGGAAAATCAGGCCCCAAACATGAACACAAAAACACGAGATTGAACGAACACATTCGACCCTTTTCATATTAACTGGAAATCAAAACCACACAATTATAATAACCCTAACGAAGTAACGATCTGTTTATACAAAACCATCATCTTGGAACAAAAGAAACGCACACCACTCAAATAGGAAACTAAATAAAAACCAATATCTTAACCTAAAATAAACGGCTAAAATACGAACTAATTAACCCCTCTAACTATTAAATTACGAGAAGATTAGTCCAACAACCTTAATGGCTTCAAACGTAGCTATCTTATAAAAGCTTTCCCATTGCCCCTATAATTTTCATAAACTCAATTTTGATGAAGAAAGATGCTAGCTTTCTTTTATCTCCACCCAGAGAGTGATGATAAACAATGCATACGAAGAAACAACGTTTTTAAAAAACAAGTTCATTATCTTGTAAGGATGGGAAATTGACAGGTAATAAGGCACATAGGAAACAATCAAGCATAGTTTTAAGTACAAGAAACAATACTTAATCCTTCTCTCCTTGCATCATCTAACCAGTAGTCAATATGAATCAACTCACCAACACGTCTTTATCCTAGCGATAACTAGATGGTTATACGCTCGGCACTCCACAACCAAGCAATTGTTATTTCTAAAATCTCAATCCACATGGCAATTGACTGTGAGTAAACAAATGAACAATCATGTTTGGGACAGACATATATCAATCAGCATAACCAACGAAATTAAACCGTATATTATCACATGTCTCTAGATCATCCATAAACATGTATAATCAATTACCTAAAACACATTATAGGTTTATAACAATCACAATGACAATCAGGTTAGGGTTTTGAGTTGACTCACCTCCATCAAGAAGACTAGCAGATGTACACTTCTTCGACAATCCGGCCGAAAGCTCGCAGTATTGGCGTTCATAACCTTCAAATACCTCACTCATCTTGTTGCCTGCAAATCTTCAATTAAAATTTAAAACCACGCAGATAATATAATAATAATAATAATTAACGGATTAATTAGGGCATATAAGAGACGAACCTGAGACTTAATGAGGAAGTTATAAATTAAATTACGTGATGGGAGAATTTGGGTGATTAAGGGACTGGATCTGATGTTTTTATTTGTTTGATCATTTTTTTTTTTTTTGGAATCAAACTTTCATTCAAAACGACAGGGAGAAGGCCCTAAAAAACGGGCCCCACCCGCCAAAACTTACAACATATACATAGGGAATTTAACCCAATCATTCCACTCAATCCTATAACACTTGGATCTATACTTAAGCCAAATAAAAGACATCGACTTGATCATAGAAACCACCTCCATGACTTTCGGCTCACTACGCTTAAAAACCACCTTATTGCGTTCTTTCCAAATAGCCCATAAAGCAACAAGAAAAATCCCACGAGCAATCTTCTTTCCTTCACTCGAACACGCAAGCGTAGACGGCCACTGGATAATATCTTCCAAACTAGCAAAAGAATTAATGCTAAAGTTGCACCAATTCCAAATACTAGACCAAACCCCGAACGCAAAACCACACCCAAAGAAAATATGGCTAATATCTTCATCAGTCAAATTGCACATCGGACAAAGCGAACTAGGCAAGACCATATTTCTTTTAACCAACTCAAGGCGCGTAGGGACTCTACCTTTATCAATTCTCCAAACCAACACATTAACCTTTATAGGCACCCACTTGACCCATTTAAAGCTTGTACTCGAACCTGCAAAGGGCTGCCACATATCGTCTTTCACCGCAGCCACCGAAAAATCAGATTCGGGCTTGTTGTTCCAAAACCAAGAGTCCTTACACTGATTTAAGCTGATCTGGGTCAGCATGAACGTAAGATCTTGCGCCTCGGAGATACCTTCAACTGTATTTGCCCCCATCGCCCAGTTGTTAACCACTTTGACCTGTGATCCTACCGCGACCGGACGGCTGCTAACTGAGCAATTTTTATCTTTATCCATCGCAAAAAAGAGTAGGCCATCTGAATTGCAAACAAGTATCCCCATACCACACGTCTTTCCATAAACAGATCCTCTTACCATCCCCGAGCCGACAAGAAAAGAAATCTTTAATGTGCCTATCATTGATCCGAATCTTGTCTAAAACATTGACAATCGCCTTCCAAGCCCCTGGGATCGCTTTATTAACTGGCAAGAATGTCCACTTACTACGACCACCGTGTATGCCAATAATCACCTTTCTCCAGAAACTATCATGATTCGTTTTAAACCTCCAAGCCCACTTAACAATAAGCGCTAGATTCATATCAGCCAGCTTAGTTATACCCAACCCACCGTGCTTCTTTGGTCTCGAAAACACCTCCCAAGCCACCCAATGTATGCCTTTACCCACCTTATTACCAAACCATAAAAATTTTCTCATCATACCCTCTATACAATCCGTAACTTTCTTGGGAGCCTTGAAAAGAGAGAGATAATAGATTGGAAGACTCGCTAACACCGATTTTATCAATGTTAATCGCCCTCCAATAGATAACATCTTAGCCTTCCACGACTGAAGCCTCCCACGAACTGACTCTATCACTGTATCCCAATGAGACGACCGATTCATGTTCGCTCCAATCTTAACTCCAAGGTATTTAAACGGGAACTCTCCAATAACACACCCCAACACCTCAGCCATCTCACTGACATCAGCATCACTCACACCCAATCCAAATATGTGAGATTTATGAACATTTATTCGCAGCCCAGAAATCAAGTGAAAAATTCTGAGCAAGCGATTAGTATTCATAATATTAGTCTTCGACCAAGCCCCCATAACCAAAACATCATACGCATACAACATGTGGGTGATTTTCGGGCCCCCATTGTTAACCACAATACCTTCAATATCCCCCAACCGCGAAGCCCGATCCAATAACTTAGCTAAACCCTCCATAACAATAAGGAAAAGAAACGGAGATAAAGGATCGCCTTGTCTCAGACCTTTTTTACAATCGAACTCGAACGTAGGCGAACCGTTTACCAACACCGCCGACCGAGCCGACTGCACAATCCCTCTGACCCATAAACACCATCTAACAGGAAAACCCATTTGATTCAAGAGATCCATAAGAAAACCCCAATTTACGTTGTCATATGCCTTCTCAAAGTCGATCTTCAAAAAATACGCCTCCTTTCTATTCTTCTTAAGCCAACCAATGAGTTCGTTTATGACCAAGGGACCATCCAAAATGAATCGATCTTTAAGAAAAGCGGTCTGTGACTCCGAGATAACCTCCCCAATAACTTTTTTAATTCTAGTCGCTACCACTTTCGAAATGACTTTACTGATTACCCCCACAAGGTTTATGGGACGATAGTCCTTCAAACCCAACGGGGTTTTATTTTTAGCGATCAAAGTGATATAAGATAAGCTGCATTCTCTGTTAATCACACCAGAATCGTAGAATTCTTCAAATAACTTCACGAAATCGTCTTCCAGCAACAACCAAAAGTGCTTGATAAAAAAGAAATTAAACCCGTCTGGACCCGGGGCCTTCTCGGACCCACAATCGGTAATCGCTTCTTTAATCTCTTCCCTGGAAAATCGCGCGACCAGCTCTTCTTTCATATCCACTGGAACCTGTTTAAAATTGTCACAAAAAAACAAAGGTCTTCTAGGATTAGAATCACTAAAGAGCCCTCTAAAGAACCGGAGGACTTCCCGTTTGACTAACGGAGGTTTAGTAATCCAATTCCCATCCACCATAACCCCAGGAATGTTATTAGCCGCTTTCCTGCCATTAATGCAACGATGAAAATAAGCAGAATTTTCGTCTCCAACCGACGCCCAATTCACCCTAGATTTCTGCTTCAAATCCTTATTCTTCAAAAACAATAATCGATCCACCTCTTTTTTACTTTCCTCCCACACCCATAACTCCTCCTCCTCTAAATCCCGGATCTCCATATCTATCTCTAAACGTCTGATATCATTCCTGAGGTTTTCCAGGTCTTCATCTTCTTTAGCTTTGACCGAGACCCACCATTTTTTGAGCGCCATCTTTACAGCTGATAACTTTTTAAAGATCACTAAATCTGCAGGACCATCATAACGAGCATTCAACCAGGCCTCCTTAACAACATCTTCGCACCCATCACGATCAAGCCACGAATTAAACCACTTAAACGGTTTGGCACCAAAATTGGAATCACATATTGTTAACAATATGGGACAGTGATCAGATAAATCTCTTGGTAACGCTCTAAAACAGGCCCCATTCCACCTATTGAAAAAGTTCTGACAAACCAACATTCTGTCAATTTTACTCATTTTGGCGGACTTCCCCGTACCTGTCAAGAAAGTGAACCTACTACCCTGCATTTTAAATTCTTGTAAACAAGCATCATTAATGAAAGAATTAAAATCCCGAGCAGCGCTAATATTAAATTTAGAATTTTTTCTCTCACAATCCCATCTAACCGAGTTAAAGTCCCCGATAAAAATCCACATCCCTTCCATACCTCTCATTAACGCCAAAAGACGCTCCCACAGCGACCGTTTTTCCCCTACTCTTTGCGGGGCGTAAACATTAACCACATGAATCAAAGTACCGTCTTCAGCCAGGTTTCCAGAAGTCATAATGAAATTTGTATCCGAAATGGTATTTATTTTTTTAAACCTTCTCGGATTCCACAAACTGATCAGCCCTCCAGATTTACCCCTAGCTCCCACAACATCATACTCAAAATTCCCGTTTCCCCAAACCAAAGACAAATCAAAGCTGTCGGAATCGACTAACATCGATTCTTGAATACCCATAAAATCAACCTTATACTTAATAACCAAACCTTTTAACCAAGAGGCTTTACCCATCGCCCCAACCCCCCTGATATTCGAGGACAAGAAATTCATTTCTTACCTGATTGAAAACCTTCTTCCTCAATCTTTGTTTGTTCAGAAAGAAACTAATATATTATTACTAGTTGATTACCCCGGAAAGGGTTCGGGGTTGAAAAATCTAATATAACTTAATAAAAAATAATAAAAGAAGAAAAACCTGGTTAAAGCATCATTAAAATACGGACCTTGATCGGTTTTATCTGCTTCTACACATGAATCACCGTGCGTCTTCTGATATTCATCGATCACCTAATCAACATGTGCATAACAAATTTATTGTATGACCAATTAAAGAGCATATAAAACCATTTAACTGGTGTTAAAACTTAAAATACAATCTATTATATTATATATACATGACATGACCTTTCTTAAGACGACCTGTATTAGAAAGCCTGCAATTTTCCATATTGTAGTAATTATATAGCAATCAAAATCAGTACCTTAGCTATCTATTGTGTTGATAACTTAACGTTTATACAGCCAGGGTCAGCCACATAGCACGATTCTATCACGTCAGACGCTGAAAGATTTCGCATGATCGCCTACATGTTATAAAGAGCATATAAAACCATTTAGCTAGTGTTAAAACTCAAAATTCAATATATTATATACATGACATGACCGTGAAATAAAGCTCAAGTTTCGTCAAGGCGTGACTAACCAACAAAGACAACATCGCATATGAGGTGCAAACAACAACAACTAAATCGAAAGAACAAAGAAGACCATATCGTTACCTTAAGCGAAATCTGAGTTCAAATCACGGATACCGGCGTATGAGAGAAATTATGTTTCCGTTAGCTTCCTTTAATCACAACATCAACACACCCACAATTAATAAAAAATAAAATCAAATTAAAGTTTATTAATTCAAATAAAAGTCAACATGGAACAACATACCTAAGCGACTTGATTAAAGATCCACAAGAAACAATACGATCGTCAATTATAGATCCCAATTTTAGAACTCTCGGAAATTGAAAGATAAAGAACAAAGTTGCAAATAACATTCAATCGTTTACAATCAATCAATAAAACAAATAGCAAAAAAAAAACATCAAACGCTTAGATTGCTAGATCCGAACAAATAATAAACCTATGTTAAATAATTCTACAATAATAATTTATTATTATTATTATTATTATTAAATCCAAATAAATAAGATGTTTTTATAATAAGAAACAATATCGTATGAAAAGATAAAAGATTTTGAAACTTAAAATATATAAAAGGAGCATTAATGAATCAATAATTTATGATATAAATCTATTTTTTTTTAAATTCCCACAAGAAGCCACGTGGCACATTCAAAAGGGGGAGGAGGCCACTAATGAATGTCACGTTATCAAATATCAATTCTTTTATATATATTTATAGACTATTATTATTATTATTTTGTTACAAATGGCAGGGGGGGGGGGAAGGATGATATACTGACTCATGGTTGACAATATGGTTCATGAAAGCCTTGCCACGTCGACTCAAATCAGGTACCCGGTTTTCCTGGGTACTTGTTCTGATCGGGTATATCGTCATTATTTAATCAGGTAGGGAAATTGAGGACTAGTTACCAAAGAAATGAGAGTTGAGAGAGAGAAAGAACTGGGAACATTGTTGCTGGTGAGAGCGGTTTTTAGGTTGTGGTGTGCGGGTAGTCGAGGTCAAGGTGGCACTATAATTTTGGTTGGTGGGAGGGTATCGTCAATGAGCACCCCTCCCACCGTCACATATGACCAAGGTTGTAGAACTCGCTAGGCGCTAGTCGGCCGGTGGGGTGGGGACTAGGGATTAATCGGATCAGAATTTTTATGTATAATTTTATAAATTTATATATATAACATTAATTTTATGCTTTTTTGTATAGATGTATAGGTTAGAGGACCAAATAGACTAGTAAAGATGTAGAGGGTTAATTTGTATATATATAACATATTTTATGCTCATTATGTATAAATATATAAGTTAAGGGACCAAATATAAAACTAGTAAAACTTTAAGGGGTTAAATATAAAAAGATCCAAACTTAAAAACCCTACTCCTTACTACTTTCATTATACGCCGCAAAAGACTGAACAAAACCAACTCCACCTGCTCCAAATGGGTCGTCGGAAACAGAAAGGTTTGCCGGAACAGAAAGGTTTGCCAGATTATGAAGCATCTATGGATCCAGGTAAGGTTTTTAACTTTGGTTTTTTTGGGGTATTGGATCAGCTTTTGGGATGAAAGCATGTTTTTAAGCCAACTTCAAACGGAATTCTTTGGCGACTAGCTCCGACTTTGGCCGGCTTGGGTCGATTCCGACTAATTGAGTGATTAATGGAAAATTAATCAGTAGACCTCCGATCACCGATTTATCGGGGACTAGTCGGCGACTAGTCCCGATTTTTACAACCTTGCATATGACTAGATCGGTAACAAGTCAATGAGTTATAATGAGAAAGTAGTATTCATATAGGATGTAAAGAAGTTGACCTAAGCCAAGTTCACAAAAAAAATTTCATTTATTGTTTATCTTATTAGTCTTCATCATTTGGTGGAGTGATAAAAACAATTATGATAAGAACTAGGTCTCTTTTGGAGGTCGTCAGTTCAACTCCGAGCCAAATGACGGTTTTGTCTAACCTAAGTGACGCCAAAGAATTTCGACTCTTGTGGTGGCGCAACTGAGATCATGGGTTATGGTTCATCCGAAGAAGCGGTTTGGGCCCGTTAAGCAGGTGTTATGTCATCTATGAAGAAACTTTCTCGAATCAGGGCCGGTCTCGCAAGCCGATCTACGGTCACCTAGTCATTCTAAAAAAATTGTTTACTTTAATGTTTTTTTTTCAAACTTGGATTTGTGTGACGTCTGTCCCCTTCATCTAATATCAATTGTACAATTTTATTCCTTTAACTTTGTTGTATTTACATTTCTAGACCTTATTTAATTAATTCCAAGTTTATAAATCATTTCACTATTATCAAATAAACAAGTTTATGAATTTTATAAGTTCAAACTTTATTTTGATAGATGTTAATTTTATAAAATTAGTTTTATAATTCATATAGTTTACAATTAATTAAATAAGTATTATTTAATTAAATTAAATTAAATTTCATGTATTATTTTATTATTTATTTAAATAAATAAATTAATGAGTTTATAATTTTTTTCTAGAAACAACTTATGTATTTAAATTGTATACACATGATACATTTTTTCTATAAAATATTGTTTTTACAAAACCTCTTTATATAAAAACCCAAAAATAGAAATCCTTATTTATACTCATTTACTAGATTATACTCCGGGAACGTTCCGGGGTTAAGAAATCTAGTGTGACATGTCAATTTTACATATGAAATAGAATGATGCGCTTTACAGTTACATGCAGGAAAACATCGGGTAGCACCTAACCTAAAACAATTAACAATGTATCCCTAATTTTAACGCCTAACCTTGAACAATCGTCACTATCGTGTACCCCGATGATTCCGTCATCGGTTGGGGTGTTACAATTTGGTTTGTTTACCACGTATTAATATTAACTAGTGTTTTCGAAGTACGGCGCGTTGCGCCGTTGGCCATGATCTACGCAATGGGAGATCGAACGTAGGGGAAATAACTATACGAACATAGGCGAACGTAGACGAAAGAACTATATGAACGCACACAAACGTATGCGAAAGTACTATACGAATGCAGACGAACGTTGGCATAAGTACTATACGAACGTAGACGAAAGAAGTATACGAACGTGAACGTAGACGGCAGAATTATACGAACGTAGATGAAAGTATTATACGAACGTAAACGAAAGTTGGTGGCGAAAATAGGAAAAAAAACCTAACCAAAAAGTCGGTGTCCAAATTGGGAAAGAAAAATAAAACAACTTACGTTGACGAACGGAGACGAACGTACTGTACGAACGTAGACTAACGCCGCATAAAAAATTGCTATACGAACGTCAACTTGGGTTAAAGATCGGGTGTTACAGACGAACGGAGACGAACGTAATATACGAACGTAGGCGGACACTACGTAAAAAAGAAAGAAATAAAATGTGGCAAAAGTAGGGGAAAAAAAACTTAACCAAAAAGGGTGTTACAGACGAACGGAGACGAAAGTACTATACGAACGTAGACGGACACTACGTGAAAAAGAAAGAAATAAAATGTGGAAAAAAAGGGGAAAAAAACTTAACAAAAAAGTTGGTGGCCAAAACGGTGGAAAAAAAATCGTGGGAGTAAAAGCTAACCAAAAGTTGGTGGCCAAAATGAGGAAAAAAAAAATGAACATCTAAAGAAAGGAAAAGAAAATGTGGTCAAAATAGGAAAAGAAAAACTTAATAAAAAAGTTGGTGGTCAAAACGAAAAAAAAAAACTTAATAAAGAAATTAAAAAAAAAAAAGAGGCGGAAAAAAAAAAGTTAGAAATTACCTATTTCTAACACCTCTACGTTTAATATATATAAAAGTTAGAAATTACCTATTTCTAACACCTCTACGTTTAATATATATATAATTACTTTATATAAGCTTTAGTTATTTGTAGCATAATTAGGTGGCACTAACTAGGATTATTGTATAACTAGGTGGCACTAATTAATTGTTTTCCAAGTATTATTATAGTATAATTAGGATTACCCAAGGCATTATAGCCTAGTGGTATCTTGGTGGTGAGATAAGACTTAGGGGCCATGAGGTCCTGGGTTCGAATCTCACAAAAGGGGGTTTTCTCATAATTATGAGTTTCCTCCTAAATTGGTGACTTGGTGGTGGAATATGATCGCGTGGCAACACTGGTGGCACGATGATACTCCAGTGTTCCGTGAGTGATTCCAATTTGTTGGCCGTTCAAAAAAAAAAGTATAATTAGGATTATAGTATAATTAGGTGGCACTAGGCACTAATTAATTGTATAGTGACAAAGTCCTTTAAACTTTGATTTTTTTTCTAATTCTATATCACGTAGATGGAAGAATTAAAAATTATAACCTTACAAAAATATTCATTTAATTGCATAAAATTAATTTTAAATATTCTCTTAATTGCAAAAATTAATTTCGAAGCTAACAACGTTACAAATCCAACACCTTATATATATAAAATCAAATGAGCATTCACAAAACATTGCATAACATCATGGCAAAAGTAACCTTCTCATTGTGCTTTATTGCTTTCTTCTTCATCATCGTGTGCTCCAATTTAGTAGAAGTAAGATATCACAAAATTCTAATCCATTCTTGCATGAATTGTAATTGTTTATTTCTAAAGTTTTTTTCACGTTGTTTTGGCGATTGAATAGGGGAAACATGTGGTGCGTAGCCCAATCCCAAGCTTCAGACTCGGTGTTGCAACAAGTACTTGACCGTTTATGTGACAAAGTCGACTGTAGGGCGATCCAACCAGGGGGCTCATGTTATAATCCCAATACTGTGCGAAATCACGCGTCTTATGCTATTGATGAATACTTTCGGATCTTTGGCGTGTGTGATACTAGTTATGCTACTCCTTCACCCACAGATCCTTGTAAGTTTTCGCGTTTTAATATTATGTTTTAAGATTATGCTTTAAATTGACTTGGGAATTGTCTTCATGTAGCTTTCGGGACATGTATTTACCCATAAGTCATGGAAGGTTGCGGGTGTTCTTGATGGTCATACGAGGAAGCAATGGTTGAAGAAATTATTATTTATAATATTCAATGAAAAAAAAATGTAAACAAAGGAATTTAATCAATAAAAATAAATCAAGGCTTCAATTCTATTCAACTATTATACTATATTGTGATGAAGTTTCACATAACGAAATTTACAAGATTCCTCGTAAAAAATATGAAGAATTAAAAGACCATTTTTTTCTATATATTATAGAAAATAATAATATTTCTATAAGAAAAACACGTCATATAAAAACAACTGAAATTCTTTCGTGTATTGCACTGAAATTTGGCTGGTATCGATTCAGTTTATTACGAAATCGGTACGACACCGGTGGTACTCAGTATAACAGTCGGAAAATAAGACGTAAAAATAAAGTCGTGACATGGCCAAAAAGATATCATTTTTTACATCGAATGAAAACTACAAACATGAATACTAGTAACAATTCTGATAGTCCTATACTTGTACCGATGTTCATTCGGAAATTGGAATCAACAAGATACTGATTTATAAAGCACTACCGATTTGGATGCAACTTGATGTTGGGAAAACTTTTACAAGATGTTAGAAGGCTATATATATTCATAAAATTAAATCATATATAGTTTATCAATCGAATCTTTAAATGCACAAGCACAACTCACAAACAATATCATTAATTTTCAGTTTATAGGGATTTGAATATCTCTATTACAAAAAAAAAATACTTTTAAAACCCGTTCAAACCATTAAACCGTTCAGTACGACCAGTTAAACTATTTCTCCAAACCCAACAAGTACCGTATAAAATCGGATTTTAAAACACTGATCACAAACATAATGAGTTTAAAAAACTAGAAATAAATATGAATATGTCATAACAAGTAGAGTGTCCCTTAAAAAAACATTAATTGGGAAATTCAAAAATAATATTTTTTTAACGGTGACTTTCGTATGATTGACCCAATGTCATGAAGGATTAATCTTGTACCAATTTGTTAAAAAGGAGCAAACTTGGAGGGTGTTTTGAGAAAGTTTTTCATCTAATAAGAGTCTAATAGGTTTCTTGTATAGATAATTATCAAAAGGGTTTAGATAATTATAAAGTGTCCTAGATCAATAAGGATAGGTAGCTTATATATAGAAGGAATTATATGTAATCTTTTAATAAGAGTTTAATACAGAAACGAGTTTAGACTCAAACCATCAGTTTTCGATATCAATTTCCATTAATTGGTATCAGAGCTGCAGGTTGCGATCGACAGTCAAGGTAGGTTAGAAAAATCCGGGAGCCTCAAAACATAAAGAGATATTGTCTTGAGGAAGCGACGGGTTATAAGCTACAAAGTCCGATTAAAGGAAGTATCATTCAACTCTGATTCTGCTCGGCCGAAGGAACTGCTAACAAGTCAGCGATGGGTGATAACACAAATCGGCAGATTGTCCCTGCGAAAGAACACAACACCACAACCCTACAAGTGCCGCTTTTAACAGCCACAAACTACACTGTTTGGGCGATGAAGATGAAGGTCATTCTCAATGTTAACAGCGTGTGGGATACGATCGAACCCGGAGGAGCCGCTGATGTAAAGAAAAACAATATAGCTATAGCGCTTTTGTTCCAGGCTATTCCCGAAGAGCTAGTCTTGCAAATCGGAAATCTCGACACAGCAAAGGATATGTGGGAAGCTGTGAAGGTGCGTCACCAGGGAGCCGAAAGAGTAAAAGAAGCTCGGCTACAAACGCTTATGTCTGAGTTTGAAGGACTGAAGATGAAGGAAAACGGCACGGTGGACGACTATTCGAGTAAAATAGCCAGCATAGCATCAAAATCGGTCTCTCTCGGACAGAAGATTGAAGAACCGAAACTCGTCAAAAAATTCCTTAATGGCTTGCCAAAAAAGTTCATACATATGGTCGCATCCTTAGAGCAAGTTATTGATCTAAAGACTGTGACTTTTGATGATATTGTAGGACGCCTAAAAGCTTATGAAGAAAGGATTGGCTGCGAAGAGAACTCGGTCAAGCAAGAACAACTCTTGTTAACCTACGAAGAATGGGAAGCTAAGAAAAAGAAAGGAGGCTTTAGTCGAGGAAGGAACGGTTCATCAGAAGCTAAGTCTAAAGGAGAAGACAAAGGCCGAGGCAAAGGCTCGTATCGAGGGAAAGGAAAGGAATATTCGAAGAAACAACCCAAGGATCGATCAAAATTACAATGCTTCCGGTGTGACGAGTTGGGACACTTCTCGAGCGATTGTCCTACTCGAAAGAAAACGGATGAGAATAATCTGATCATAGACGACGAGCCGGTCTTGTATATGGCCACCTCTGATGTCGTGTTTCTCAATGAGAAAAAGGTCGATCCATCAAGCTATGATGAGTGTCCCCGACAAACCAACACATGGTTCTGCGACAATGGGGCAAGTAATCATATGACCGGGAACGAAGGATGGTTCTCGAGCCTTGATAAACGAATAAAAGGGAGGGTTCGTTTTGGAGACGGGTCGTGTGTCGACATAAAAGGACAAGGCTCAATTGTCCTCGAAGGAAGGTCGGGTAAAAGGCGAGTCCTGAATGATGTCTATTTTATCCCTTCACTCACCAACAATATTATAAGTGTGGGTCAAATGGATGAAACTGGACACAAGGTGGTGATCGAGAACGGAGTGCTAAGGATGTATGAACCGAATGGCTCGATACTTATGACGGTGCCAAGATCGAGTAATCGGGTCTACAAAATTAACTTAAATGTTGTTATGCCTATCTGTTTGCAGGTCAACCTTCAAGACGAGAGTTGGTTATGGCATGCTCGGTTGGGTCACTTAAATTTCGATGCACTAAGATTGCTAGCAAAGGAAGCAATCGGCCTCCCAGTTGTAAAACGAATGTCCGAAATTTGTGATGCATGTGTGGTTGGCAAGCAGACAAGAGGATCTTTTCAAAAGGAGGTAAGATACCAAGCAACAAAGCCACTTGAATTACTATATGCAGATTTGTGTGGTCCCATAACTCCATCAACTCAAGGAGGAAACAAGTATGTATTACTGGTGGTGGATGACTTTAGTAGATTCATGTGGGCCTTCCTAGTCAAAACTAAAGACCAAGTCCCTCGTATACTTGGTGAGTTCATTACAAAAGTGGAGAATAAACTTGAAGCTAAAGTAAAGTCATTAAGGACAGACAATGGAGGCGAATTCACTTCGAATGTGTTGGGAAGATTCTGCAAGGAACGAGGAATATCTCGGCAATTCACGGCGCCTTACACCCCTCAACAGAATGGGGTTGTGGAGCGCCGAAATCGGACAGTGATAGGGACCACCAGAAGCATGTTGAAGGCAATGAGAGTACCGCAAATTTTTTGGGGTGAGGCTGTTATGCACTCGGTATTTTTGCTGAACCGATCACCTACGAAAGCCTTAAAGGGAGCGACACCGTTCGGAAGACTCAAAAGAAGGAAACCGGATCTTTCCAAGATTAGAGTGTTCGGTTGTGTAGGTTTCGTAAAACATCTAGCACCGGGCAAAAGAAACTGGACGACAGAGGAACATTGATGGTGTACTTCGGATCTCAAGCTGAAACTGGAGATAACACACATCGAATGTATGATCCGGTTGAAGGACGGATACACGTGTCAAGAGATGGTGATGTAAAGTTTTAAAGAGTTGGAAGGATATGCTTGGGAAGAATATCAGTCTAGTCATGAATTGACAAACATGATCTGGACCGAGTTTATTATCGAGTCGGATGATCAAGAAGCATCAAGCAATGCAAGCAGCGCTAGAATGGAGACTAGCTCAACAGGTCCGAACCATGGTCCAGAAGGTGAAAATGATGCAGCCCAAAACTCTGGGCCCAATTGGCCCAGTAATGAAGCCGTGACACATGCAGAACCAAGTGATCAAGGTGTTGGCCCAAATGCTGAATCAAGACAAGATGCATCAGCAAGCTTAAGAAGATCAACTAGAAGTTCAACTATTCCAAAACGTTTTGCCAACTATGAAGTCGAACAATTGCCAAAGCTCACGCATATGTTGAATCAAGATGATCAATTGTTGCTGTCTTCGGTAGACGATGAACCAATTATCTTCAAGGAAGTAATCAAGGAAGAACGGTGGAAGAAAGCAATGGAAGATGAAATCAAGTCTATCGAGAAAAACAATACATGGAAGCTTGTTGAACTACCACCGAAGTCAAGACCGATTGGAGTAAAGTGGGTTTTCAAGATAAAGAAAGACGCGCAAGGAAATGTGTCTAAGTACAAGGCTCGACTCGTTGCAAAAGGTTATGTGCAAAAATACGGGATCGACTATGAAGAAGTATTTGCTCCGGTGGTGAGAATTGAAACAATCAGGTTGCTAATAGCATTGGCCGCAAGTCACGGTTGGGAAGTGCACCATTTAGACGTAAAGTCTGCGTTTTTACACGGCGAATTAAAGGAAGATGTGTTCGTCATGCAGCCAGAAGGCTTCGTTAAAAGGGGGCAAGAGCAGCTTGTCTATAAACTCAACAAGGCGCTATACGGCTTACGCCAAGCTCCAAGAGCTTGGAACACCAAACTCGACAAGGCACTAAAAGACTTCGGCTTCAATAGATGTAAAAGGGAACAAGCGATTTATCGAAGGAATGAAAATCAAAAGCTATTAATCATCGGTGTTTACGTTGATGATTTGATAGTAACGGGCCCGTCGATTGAAGACATCCACGTTTTTAAAGAGCAAATGAAGGCAAGGTTCGAGATGAGCGACCTGGGAAAGTTGAGTTATTATCTCGGGATAGAAGTGTCACAAGAAGCTGAAGGAATAAGGATAACACAAACGGGTTATGCGAAGAAAAATTTGAAGCAATTCGGAATGTCAGAGTGTAATCCAACACAAATTCCTTTAGATCCCGGATTGAAGCTTTCTAAAGGAGACGAAGGTGAAGAGCTAGATCCAACCGAATATAGAAGGATAGTCGGTAGTCTCCGTACTTGACTCATACCCGACCTGACTTGAATTTTGCGGTCGGGTTGATTAGCAGGTTTATGCAAAGACCAACTACTACACATCAAAGGGCTGTGAAACAAGTACTAAGATATGTGAAAGGAAGCCTAGATTTCGGGATATTATATCCTAGAGGTGGAAGCCGATTGTTGCTGGCTATAGTGATAGCAGTTTCGCAATGGATTTGGACGATGGCAAGAGTACAACAGGACTCGTATTCTACTACAATGATGCACCGGTTACTTGGGTATCTAAAAAACAAGGTACAGTTGCATTATCGTCATGCGAGGCAGAGTTTATGGCAGCAACTGAAGGGGCTTGTCAGGCACTATGGCTTAGAGGGCTGATATCAGAGATAACAAGTGACAGAGAAAGACGGGTAACGATTAAAGTTGATAACTCATCGGCCATTGAGTTGATGAAGAACCCGGTGTTCTTTGGTAAAAGCAAGCATATCCATACCCGATATCATTTTATAAGAGAATGCATTGAGCGAGATCAAATTCATGTTGAACATGTGAGTGGGAACTTGCAAAAGGCGGATATTCTCACTAAGGCGTTACCAAGAATAAAGTTTGTCGAGATGAGGGATCTTATCGGCATTACAAGATTAGGGGGTGATTGAAGGATTAATCTTGTACCAGTTTGTTAAAAAGGAGCAAACTTGGAGGGTGTTTTGAGAAAGTTTTTCATCCTAATAAGAGTCTAATAGGTTTCTTGTATAGATAATTATCAAAAGGGTTTAGATAATTATAAAGTGTCCTAGATCAATAAGGATAGGTAGCTTATATATAGAAGGAATTATATGTAATCTTTTAATAAGAGTTTAATACAGAAACGAGTTTAGACTCAAACCATCAGTTTTCGATATCAATTTCCATTATGTCACACTGCCTAATCGGCAGTCCTAGCCAAGGTCTGCCCCAGACTACGTTGTCTTAATCGGACCCGTGCTGGTGTATCAGACTTAGTTACGGCGTTCCCCTGAAAACTGTACTGCCTCCGCACAATATCTCTTGTGCACACACGTCAACCTCGTTTGGACTCATATTATTCAACCATGAAAGCACACAAAACATAACATGAACCTTTAAGAATGTGGAAATCTAAGAAAATGGGAGGTGAGGATCATCGTTTTTGTAGGAAAAAAACATGGGTTTGAAATCAAAACACCCATTAAGACACAACATTATTTCTATAAATTAAAAATATCCTCAAACCTTCCATTGGTTTGAGAAACAACAATAACAATCAATTAAACAGGTTTGGTTGTTGGATTATTTAACCCGGATCCGATAACATTCGGACCCACCTTCTTCCCCTCTCCTCCTATGGTGGGTTCCTTCAGTTTTTAAAATTTTATTGAGCTACAAAGATAGAGAGAGAGAGGAGATTGTAAGTTCATTAGCCTCTTCATTGTTTCATTAATAAAGGTTTCTCTCTCTATACATATGTTCCAATGTTTAGGCTAGGTGTTATGGGCGTGGAATGGGCCCCGGTGGTGCCACGTAAGTCTTAGCCCCGGGCGTGGGCCAAGCGCCGGTGTGACATGTGAGAAAGGAGAAAAAGAGAGTTGCATTGCATGGGGAAGCGTAAAGGGTTGTCCTTGCCATAACTTTGGAGATTTAAATGGTGAAAAAAATGTGCTTATGCATTGTCACGTGGCCACAATTTTTTGTCGATAAAGGCCCAACGAAGCCCCATAATACACAGTCTTATATTATTAAGGCTTACCCGAACCACCTATTAATTATTCATTTAATTCGGTTACTGTTTGGTTAATTCGTTTATTTGCATGTTCTAGTTATCTTCCGGATTTTTTGAAAATATTTTCTTGGGCTTTTTTTTTGGGGGAGTTTTTTATTTAATTTATTTAACATGTTTTTCTGTTTTGATGGGATTCCAAAATCTCAACTATTTATGAGTCGCATTGGCAGAGATTATTGTAACTTTTTAACAACTTTCTATATGTACCCATATGAGATTTTAGTGGCTTTAATGTTATTTGGAGTTATGTGTTTGGAGTTCATGAGGATGACAAACAATTATTATGAATTGCATGGTACATAAAAAATAGTTATTTTGCTCAACTTTTTTGAATTTTGTCATTATTGTATCATCTCAATAAAAGCATAGAATTCATTGTATGTGTTTCCAAAAGAATAAACACAAAAACAATACCTTAAACAGTGAAGAACCGCATAAACACGTGTACATGTTTGCTTTAACTAAATATATAAGACAGTTATGTAACAACATAATCCATTGTCTTTCTTTCTCCCATTACATCTTACTGGTATTATGTACAAGTGCTAAGCATTTTTGGTTGTTATCTGTTTAAAAATTGGTTATACATTGAACTCGCCTCATATCATCAATTCTTGCCAACTATAGCTTACAAGAACTAGTGATTCTTGACAAATATTTTTCGTAGACATTGTTTAGTTTTTGTATGTACATTGTCACAATTTGCCGACATTTATTTGTTCGTGCAAGCGATATCTTGTTTTTTTGCATCTTCAAATAATAATGTTTAACTCGCAACGAAAAGTGAAGTGTGATGGTTCAAAAAGCCAATCACTCCTTCTTATTCACCTTTTTGTTTGGAACCATTTGGCCTTATTGTCTTGATCTATGTTCCATCTCCTCATACATTTTATTTCATTTTCATCAAAAGGTGTTCATTTATACTTGAAGTTGCATTACATGGATATGTGGTTTCTTACATATTGTTCATTTTCCATCACAACTTTATATCCTTGGCAATTTATGAATATTATTATTCTTTTATATGTCAACAAGTTATCTTGTTCATTTAAATATTACAACTTCATGGTTGATGTATATTGCAGAATTCTTGCATGAAGAATCTTGATACTGGCTTTGTTGGAATATCTTTAAGCTTGCTAAAGTAAGCTCTTACTTATTTAGTCATTGACTTTTAAACTATCATATTTGACTTTGTCATTGTTAAATAGTCATGGTTGTTTTTAACAGGAACTTGGTTTAACATAAAAGAGGAAAAATGGGTGGTTGTGCTTCAAGCCCAGTTAAAACAATCAAACCAAGGAAACTGCCGCGTTATCGTAGCAAAAGAAAACATAGGCACGACAAACTAAAGAAGAAGAATGTTGCGGTTAGTGAGAATGTTGACACAACTACCACTTGTAGGGAGTCAGTATCTTCTGAATGTACTCATGAATCGACTCAGATTGATGCCAACGGTACATTTTTTAGATTTAACCTCGTTACGTAAAATTAGAGGCGGAAAAAGGGTAACTTATCATAAGAATATATATCCTTTTTAGAAATAGTTAGTGTACCACATATGATTATAAAGTTAATTTTATTTAAACAATAAGGAGTTTTATAATTTTGACCCATTTCCTTTTAAACTATTTTTTACATGTTTTGACCCGTTAGACATAAAACATTACCAGAAGCGGTTTACTCGGTTCACTCATAAGTAAAGGGGTCGAAATTTCCACCTTTACTAACTGAAATGACATGAGCATTGTCGTTTTCTTGCAGTAGACGAACCATGGTTCGATTCTGTCAGCAGCATGGAAGATTCTGAATCAGATGATAGCTTTAGCAGTGTGTATGGAGGTAAGACTTCTTGTAAATATGATGTTCACTTTTTTAACTTCTTGAACCATCCTACCTGTTTTAATACATAACTTATTTAGAAAATTTTAATAAATAGAACAAAAAGTGTAAACGGGTCAACAAAACTGACCCCCCCCCCCCCCCCCAAAAAAAAAAAAAAAAATTAAATTTAAATTATACCTTGTATTCATTTTCACTTTATTTCGTTGGTTAAAGACGACGATCCAAACTGGGAAGATGAGATGTCACCACGCGGACTGAATCATGCTAACGAGTTTTCTGAACAAGACGGTGGTTCCAGCCCATCATACAAGTTGGGACGTAGTTATAGTAGCTTTAATGGTGATAAAGATCCAGCCCTGATCATGAAGCCTGGTGGACCTTACTTGTATCATTCGGCTAGTTTCAATGATAAAATCACTAACATCTCAAACTCGGGCTCACAGAATCAAACAAGAATGCCCACTGTTATTAAGCTTGCAGTGAAGAGAGCCGACGAAGAGAATCTCAATGGAAGCCGTACGTATAACACATTGAAAAGTTGTAAAGATTTACTTTTTTGTTTCTGGTAATATGTGAAATGAAATACAGGTGCTACAAACAAGTTCTTTTACCGACCCAGAGCAGGATTCTTGATTCCATGTTGTACAGATGAGAAGCCGACTCTCGGATGCTGGTCTGCTATTGACCCATCAAGTTTCACTCTCAGAAGTGAAAACTATTTCAAGTATAAATTGAATTCCATTTTCAAACATAGTCATTTTAGAGAATCTTAAGTCGGCCCAAGAATGGTCTTGGGCCGTCTGTGTCCTAGAACCTGGCCAAAGTCTGGTTATAATACCGGTTTGGCCCAGATCTAAGGACCTGCTACCTAATGGCTAAAATTGTCTTCTTTAATGTGATAGTACATGTGAACTTAAATATTTTCATGTTATATAAAAGTAACTCAAGCATTTTAATGTATATATATTTTCATTTTTTTTAGATCAAGTAAACTTTTTATTAACACATAACCGCGAAAAATTACATCAAGATAGCGGGCAGGCGGCAACAAGCTGCGCCGCCACCCCTTTCTGAAAGTTTTTATGTAAAGATAACTTGATCAAGTGTCATATTTGCAGAGACAAGTCGAAAAAACCGGCTCCAGGCTATTCTCCATACATTCCATTTGGTGTAGATTTGTTTGCGTGCACGAAAAAAAATCAATCACATTGCCAAATACATCGAGCTTCCTTCGTTAATAGGTGATGAGAAATTGCCACCTCTTCTCATTGTCAATATTCAGGTTTGGAGTTTTTTTTTTGTTTAATTTTAAAGGTGACTTGACTTGATACAAGTCTTGAGACAATGCATAATGCAAATTTTCATGTTGTGTATGTGGTTGTTATAGTTGCCTAGTTATGCTGCTCAGATGTTCCTTGGTGACAGTGACGGTGAAGGTGTTAGCCTCGTACTGTATTTTAAACTCTCGGATACGTACCAGAAAGACACCCCTCCACAATTTCAAGAGAGCATTAAGGTAACTAAAATGCATATACAGATTAACCGTGAGTAAGTCTAGCAAAATGGGCGGGTCAGGTAATGGGTCAGAATGGGTTCACCCGCTCTATATTTATTAGTTGTTGGTGATTTCAAGTTGAGTGTTTTGCTTAGAGTTTAGTGGAGGACAAAATGGAAAAGGTGAAGAGCTTCAGAAAAGAAACGACAGTAGCTTTCAGAGAACGGCTAAAGATAATGGTGGGCGTGGTGAACCCGGATGACCTTCTTTCGAGCAGCACAGAGAGGAAGCTTTTGCACAATTACAATGAAAAGCCTGTCCTTTCACGCCCTCAGCACAGCTTCTATCGGGTATTCATTCTCAGGCTCATGATCAGTCACGTATTAACCGCTTCTAACATGCACATGCATTGATTATTCAAACACAGGGTTCAAACTACTTTGAAATTGACCTGGACATTCATCGGTTTAGTTACATAGCAAGAAAGGGACTAGATGCATTTCGTGAACGCCTTAAAGACGGGATAATGAATCTCGGCCTAACCATTCAGGTACATTATATCATTATCTATATTGTTTATGTTTACAAACAATAACAAAATGTTTTAAAGCCACTTTGTAAAACACAGGCTCAGAAGGCAGAAGAACTGCCAGAGAAAGTTCTATGCTGTTTGAGATTAAATAAGATTGACTTTGTGAACCGTGGTCAAATACCGACGCTAGTAGTAGAGTAGCGGTTGATGAGGATTCATCGTGTTGTCACTGTTGGCCATTGTACAGGGATTTACTGTAAACAAGTTGAATTTACATCTCCTGAGCTTAAGAGTTAACAGAAAGAATTTTGAGTTAGGAGTCAACTAGTGTAAGTTGTACAAACATTGGCATCTTCATTACTGGTTTTGTAAATGCAGATCAATTTTTCAAATGTTTTCTTAAGACATGACATGTTATGCTGCACTTACTTTTCCAACTGCTAACCTTAAAAAACAGCTTAACAACTTTAAAATGTACCACCACCCTGTAGGGGTGTAATCGAGCCGAGCCGAGCCAGGCTAAGCTCGAGCTCGAACTTAAACAAGCCAGCTTGGCTCGGCTCGTTTTTTGGTCGAGCTGAAAAGCCGAGCTCGAGCTCGGCTCGTAAATGTTTGAGCTGAGCTCGAGCTGGTTCGAGCCAGCTCGTTATTTTTTAAAAAAAACTTATAAAAAATAAAAATAAAAAATAAAATTACACATATACATGTATATTTTTTATTTTTCTAATATTTTAATGAATGAAAGGCATACTAAAAGTATTATTTGTGTAATTTGTGTTTTTGTTCTATTATTTTTCATATTTTATTGATTAATTCAAAGTATTATTAAGTATATAAAAGATGTTTATCGAGCCACGAGCCAATACCCCTAGCTCGAGCTCGGCTTGATTTGTAATCGTGCTGGCTCAGCTCGATAACAAAATGAGCTTTTTCGAGCGAGTTACAAGCCGCGAGCATTTCGTACACCCCTACACCCGCTGTGTTTGTGACATCAAGTTGCAGAGGGTTTATCATACCGTTGGTCACGCAGTGAAATAAATTAATAATCCAATTAAATCGATGTTCGGTTACATTCATCCACCCAACACAATCAAACCCACAAATCAGTTTTGAATTGTAGGCCAAACTAAAAGTTAATGAACCACAAACAAATACAACACTCAGCTGAAAAATATTAAAACAAAACCCAAACACAAGTTATACCCAATTTGGGCAGTAGAACCTACCTATCGAATATCGATTCTAGACGACAACAATTTCGTTTGCCATAGCCCCAATGTCATCGAATTCAGTCTGCATCAAACATGGAGTAGTAATGAGTCCATATTGCAGCAATGGTGACGACAGCAGGGATAACAAACTGGCTTCTGAGGACAGTGAATGCTGAAGAGTCGCTCTTAGAAGGGGCTGCACGTGGAGGTGGTGGTATACGAGAGAGATGTACGTGCAGTTTCATGCCGCCGTAGCAGGAGCCTTTGCTACTAATGAAGTAGCGGTCATGGGTGACATTGAGTTCCACCACGTCTCTTCCGGCTCCTGTTGTGTAGTTGTGAACTGGATGCTCAGCATTGCAGGTTTCATAGTTGGTCTTGTTCACTTCCAGTATGTCGTTTTGGTTTCTGTCGTACACGAAAACTGCGAGGGAAACCAGATTAATAACCAAAAATGTTGTGCAGTTTGAGAAGTAAGATATCGACAAATACGGTGCATATTTGTCTTCATTTCATAGGTTATTCACAGTGCAGTCTGGATGGTTTGGACGAAAATTCTATGTCGAACCGTTAACCATTGGTTAGAGAAACTAAACCATGGACCAAACCGTTAAACCAAGAAACTGCTACTAAATCAGCCAAGTACTTAGAGTTGATTGGTTTAAAAGTTTATGAACACCCTAATCACATATGCATTCTTAGTGCTAAAAATCTAAAATCATAACCTAAACATAGTTTATACTTGTACATTGTACTGTGATTTATATTCTATTTGCCATACATAGTGATTATGAGGCAATAGAAAGTAAACAGGATGAGATGGCTACAATACATACCAAAGGGCTTCTAGCCTAACGTTGTCGAGATGATTTGTAATTATAGGGTGTAAACGAGTCGAGCAACTCGCTACCTACACCAGATCGGCTCTGCAATCCTTATTATTTATATAATTTTATTCTATATAAATTAATTAATAAAAAGTAGGCGAGTTGAGCTCAAGCTCAGGCTTGGCTCAACTCGTTTGAACCCTTAGGGTATGTTTGGTATGGAGCTTTTAGCTTCAAGTTACTCAATAAAAAACCTTGTTTGGTTGAAGGAGCTTGTATCTTTTAGGTTAGAAGAAAAAGCTCCATATCCTACTACTAGCGTTTAAAAAAAGCTACAGGCTTTTAAGTATTTAAAATTAATTAAATAACCTTTCAAGATAATATTTTATTTCTGGATTATATTTAGTTATGCCCATTTTGGTCATTTTATACGTTTTTATTAAAGTTCCAGCTACTCTGCCAAACACCTAAATATACAGCTACCAGCTTCCAAACGTGTTCTTCTCCAGGTGGTCGAGTGTTCTAGCACTATGACCGTATGACCTATGACTTACATTCATATAGATTACTAGATTCAGAAGGTTTTAGGGCATGTGTAGTGGGCGCTATAGGGGGCTCCATCCAGATTTATAGCACCCCATAAAGCCCTCTACACCGCCCCTTGGACTTTATGGGGGCTCCAAGGGAAAGGGGTTTATGATGATATCATGATAATGGGCTCCATCCAAAAGAAAACCAATTTTATAAATTATTTTTAATTCTTCTGCGCTCAATCAAATAATAATATTTTAATTCTCATGGAGCTCCATAAAGCCCCTCACCCACCACACACCTATTTTATATAAAGTAAAAGTCACTTATCTCACTTTATTAATATTGTAATCCCATAAGACCATGTGTAGTGGGGGGCTCCATATATGGAGCCCCCCTTCCTGATTGGTCCACGTGGCTGCTGAGTCAGCATGGAGAGATAAAGTGAAAAAGGGGTGTAGTGGTGGGGCTTTATATATAAAGCCCCTTTTAATATTTTATTATATCTTTTAAAATAAAAAAATAATAAAAAAATAATAAAAAGAGAGAGGGGATGAGGTGGCATGCTCTGATTGGTGGGGGCTATTTTTTTCCGGGCGTTTCTTCCATCGCGCCAGGCATGATTTTTTAGCATGGAGCCCCCCCTAGCGGTGTTGGGGGGGCGCTATATTTTTTTTTTCCTCCATAGCGCCTCCAGTACGCATAGTCTAAAGCCCCATTGAGCCCCATAAAGCCCCCCACTACATGTACACTTACCTGTGTACAAGTGTAGCTTACTTAAAAAAATTATAAAAAAAAAAAAAACAGATCAAGATCCACCATCGATATACAATAGATCTTGTTTGCTGTTAAAAAAATAATAATAAAAAAACAGAACAATTAATAAAGTACTACTAACTAAACTAATATTCCACTCAAATTATCAACATAACTCCACTAAAATCGCATCAACAACAATACTGAAAGAATCAACATATATGACCGAAGATCTAGTACAGTTAACGTTCAAATAAATAAATCAGTCAATTAATAATAATAATAATAATATTACTAGATCTAATAAAAAAGAAAATAAAAAGACATACAGAGCCAGTCACCACGGTAGAAGGTTTGGTTGGCAGCCCAAAGAGTGTAGTTAAAATTGGTGGTCCAGCCCATGTTTCCTCCGACAATGTATCGTTTACCGGAGACAGCCGGTAACATTACCGTTAATGCGGCCAACAATGCCACAGCTACCACCGTCGTACATTTGCTCCGACCCATTAGAGAGTGAAAAACAATTAAGTGGAATATATTATTTTGTTGGGTTTATTTTTTATGGAGAGAAAAAAGAGTGAGGCTATCTGGTTGGTTTTTATAGCAGTAAATGGAGGTCACTTAATTAAGTGGAATAATAATAACAATTATTATGTGTAGGGTTTTTTTTTTTTTTTTTTTTTTTTTTTTTTTGTACATTTTTGGGGGGAAGGCTCAAATATATTATAACCACATGGCAAGGGGATATGTATTATTACTTTGTCATGTATAGAAAGGTATTTATATTCAATTTCATATTAACTAGAATTTAGCCCACGAATCATTCTTGGTTTGATAGTTTAATTAAACAGAAACTTGATATAGTAACCAAAAGATAAAACTAAAATAAAGTGGTAATACAATCAAAAGGATATGAAATTTTATGTCAAATGAAACCAACTAAAAATTGTACATAAAAATATGAACGAAATTGAATTATATCTGACCTATCTTATTTCTTGAAAAAATGTTATGTCAAAACATAACAACCTGAATTTATACTATGAAGGGATGTGGTCCCCAATCCCAGCGCAGATTACGACCCTAAACCATAAAAACATCAACTCCAAGGTTTCCGCGGAGCAGAGCCTATGTGGACATCAATTCCGTAGAGCAACTAAAGGTTGACGTCACCAACAGAAAGGAATCTCGCGCGTGAATATACGCGCGGGACAATTAGAAGACAACATGTGTATTTGGTTATGTATAGACATCTAAACAAGATGAGCTATCTCAAGTAATTTTTAAGTGGCTTCACTTGTTCACACTTCTAGTTATGTTTTTTAATAACAATTTTTAGATTTTCTAAGATAATATTTCGGTACCTACACTTCATAGGATGTTTAAAAGATGATTTTTTTTTATTTTACCAATTGTTAACCTTTTGGACTAAAGTGGCGTGTTTAAGAAATGTCGGTGACGGACATGGCTCAAATTTTTTTTATTATACTAGCATAAACCACAGGGACGAATGACACTTTACTCTTCTATATTATGAAACAAGCTACTTTAATTTAATATTTTATACAAGTAGTCTCATATATTTAAAATAAAAAATACATATATATGTGGTAATAAGATCTGAGTATGTAAATATTATTGCTTACGCTTAGAAATAATTATATATGTTTATTGTATATTAGTTGGTGTAAACCTTAAGTCATGACAGATTTGTAAAAGATGCTCATTTGTGATTAACTTACCACCACTGTTGATCTTTTGTACATGTGTGTCCTTTAACAGTTTTTTTTTTCCTAATTGCCGACAAATCAGAACAGCACATTGCATGATTGAAATATTCAAATTAAAGGTTGTAGTTATAAGATCGTTTATTTGAACTTCGAGCTTCGCCATCCTATTATTAAGTTTGACACATATTGTTGATCTTAATGGGCACTAAAAACCGTATCAGTCGTTGAATAAATAACTTTGTGACACTTAACTTCATGAACAAACCTCGAAAAACTCTCAACTCGCCTCACTTTCATCGGCGGCCTAGCAATGTACTTACTGCATAATCTGATAATCAGTTGCTATAAAACCAAAGGTTAATTTAATCTGGTTCTTTTAACGAAAATCTAACATTGATCGTACAACTGATATTTATCAGTAAACGAGTAAAAAGTGCGATTTAAAATTTATAAAAAAAAACAAGATTAAACGACGATTATCTTTAATATTTCCTCCAAAATTTGTCATGTGACTCATTTCCTACAAAGAAACTAAAAAATCAATGAATTTTAAATCTCAATCAAGTCTTCTCAGCAAGTAGTCAACCTGTACTTCCTTAGTCAACGGCATGATCCACTCACCGTAAAACATCAGCAACAAAGCTCGGGTTTATTTTGTAAACTGGTTCTGTTACGTCTTCCCCAAAGCCGACACTCACCACTTGTCCGAAAGCCTTGGTTTTAGTTTTCACTCTATTCTTAATTGCATCTTCCACAGCGGATACGTCAACAAACTCATCAGTTTTTCTCTGTCCTGCAATTGTAATTACCATTATATCCCTTGAGAAACTGAAATGGTAAGCACTTTGGTAAATAAATTGATTGTGCATAAGAGATTGATTCTTACTTGTGCTTTAATGGCGGCTTCATAATCGGCAGGTGAAGCTTGGAACTTAGCTTCGGCTACAAACTACCATAGTGAATTCTTTTAGAGAGGGCCTGCAAATAGTAATATGAGCAATGTAAACCTTGTCTTACACTTTCTTGAACATAAATGAATTTATCGCCTTGTCACGATGATGACCAATTTTGGGCATACCGGTTCATTTGGGTTCCACTCAAAATAAACAACGGGTCAAGACTCAAGATGGGTCTACTCAAATTGTACAACGGGTCAAAATGGACCACTCTTATAAACTTGTTAAATTAAAACGGGTCGGCACCAACCCACAACCATTGTTTGTAGGCACCACCTATTCGTTGTATCAGTGGCGCAGCTCAAGAGGGGGGGGGGGATTTTCGCTAAAGAAGTTCCGATTATATAGTATTCGTATAGAAATTTTTTGGTATATACAGTTTCGACCCCCCGAAACTAGTGGTTTCCGACCCCCGGTGACTTCTGACCCCTGAAGTTTTGGGTCAAGCTTCGCTACTGGTTGTATTAGAGAATGGACTTCTATAATGTAGTTATGCTAGCAATAATATAGAAACCGACCCAACAACGAATAGAAAAACATATCATTCTTAGTTCAAAATGTGTACCTGCAAGCAGTTAGAGTCACATGTTGCTGCTGAATCCGCAATTACCATCATTTCCTTCTTTGACTAGCCTAGGAGAAGGTCTTTAAAGTATACATCCCATATTTTGTTGTTAATATTGATATCGTGAGCACACGAATGCAGCACCTATTAATAATGATATACAGAAAACTGATTTGAATACATACTATAGCTTAAAACAAACAGTAAACCGATTATGTAACTCTCGTTGCCTGAGGGTACTGCAAAGGTGGTAGCATAGGGTCAGTAAGTCATTTGGGAAAAACGGAATGCTCGTCAGGGCTCATGTATCTTCCAACCAGTGGGAAAAACGGCTGTTAGGTTTATGCTGATAACATGATGTAATTTTACGTAACTACGATGACAATTTGGTGGTTTAAACTTTAAATTACCTGAGCATAGACCTTTTCGGTTTCTTTGACCATAAACTCGACCAAAGAACCTTGGAAGCCATCCATGAAGAAAGCATTAGGGTCATATGCGTCCTCGTTGTAACAATATTGAGCTCTTTCCAAAAGACTAAATATAATGCAATCTTCTTGCCGAATTAAAGAACTTCTAATACCATCAAGCGTATAGATCTCACTCTCGTCCACCCTAGTCTCGTTCTTTGATCTACGAGAAAGACATGATATAATATTACATAACATAATACATGATCTTTGATAGAATGATGCCGCACATGTGTGCATTACTGAAAGACTTTAGGTTTGTTTTAATTTTTTTCGACCTGATTATTCCTTTAGCTAATATGTTACTTGAGGTTAGTTTGACTACTTTGGAACAAAAACACAAAACCAGATCAACCCATTCATAAGAGCATCTCCAATGCATCCCCTTCAAACGCCCATACACGCGGAGGGTCAGTTGCCATATCAGATTTTCCCCCCATCCTCAAACATACTCATTTTCTCTCCAATGCATATCCGCTTTCAAACGCCCTTATTAAAACAAAACATAAATAACACTATTTTGTGTGTGTGTGTGTGTGGGGGGGGGGGGGGGAGGGACCCACATCCTCCATCTGCTTGCATCCGGAATTTCAAACACCATATC